>CM052314.1:32856521-32954652 GCA_028455605.1 Lasioglossum malachurum
CTCGTTTAATTTCAAAGTCTCCACTTCGTGATCCGTCCAAAACCGATGGTCCACGCGGGTGTAAAAGAGACCTTGCAATACGTTCGGTGCAGAATGTAACAATTCACATCAACATGGTTCCGTGATGATTTTCCTTCTCACCGACGCGACGAGAATCTCCTTAGTTGCCTTCTGTACTGACGAGATCACGTCGATGGCCTTCTATTTCTTACTCCAGCTAGAATACATTCAAGAGGGCGTATGAGAACACCGAAATATTCGGGTGACACCAACTCCCGTTATCTCAGCTTTGTTGCACTGACGATGTAGAGATATATCGCAACTTTAAAAACAGTTGCAGTTTTTGATATTTTAAAGAAAACAAACCCTTTACATGAAAAAAGTAAATAGTACTGTGGAGGGCGTGCTCAATGCGCATGCGTAGATGCTATGTTATTGTAAATACAAGTCTGTAATAGCTGTATGTATTATACACTGATATATCAGTGATATTATACTATACAACACATATGTTCTATATATATAGAATGTATATACATGTAATGTTATTATTGACTGTTATTTTTGGCGATTTGTATCGTTTGTCATTCAGTCCATCGTGCAGCCGGTAGAATCGTACATGTATTTTTCGTAACTGGAAACTAGAAGGATGGCCGAGACGAAATCGGATCTTCATTTGAATGGCACAAATGTCACTGCAACGGAGAAATCTTACACCGCTCCAGTGAGGTTATGGAACAAACTGCAAATAAACGAGTGGCCGTTTATTCTGCTTCTTTTCATAATGTCACTGAGCATCTTCCTAGGAAAATTGTATATCAATTACGGTAAATGAAATCCTGATACTACGTAACACCGGTCTGTTCCAATTAACAAACCTGTCATGTGAAGTCCGTGTGCGTTCGTACACGTTGCATGTTTGTCTACTCTCCTTGCATAACATTTATCTAAGTTCAGTAACACTCGTACAATATGGCTTTTACTTATCAATATCTTCGTATTGACAGGCTTTTAACTTGCGCACAAAATGTTCTATGATGCAATTTCAATTTGCAAAAGATACATTTCATTTGTGGTTTGTGATATTTTTAAGTGATTTTTCTCGCTTTATGTTAAAAGTTAGCTTACTAGCATTGTTGCAATGTACTCGCAAATATAAATTGGCTTTGTGCAGTGTTACATATTGAAAAAGCGATAGGCAGTTCTGATATTTTAATATGATCTCTTTAGGGACTATTTTGCAGCTGCAAAGTAATTCCAAGTCCTTAGTATCGTTGACATCTGTGTCCTTGAACATCTCCAACATATTTGACATGTCACGCATGCCAGATGTATCAGAGTTCAGTACGAAACATTTAACAGCTGTGAGTGAACAATTTGTGAACATGGGTCAATACGATGATGTTGTAAATGTAACAATGTCATTTTTTAAGACATATGGATGGTTAATAAAAGCAGCAATAAGTGGTCTCATAATGATGGGTTTTACTTGGTTTATCATTTACAAAGATAGCAGTATTCCTGGAATCGACCCACCTTCCCCCTTTAGTCCTTCTAAGTACAGGTAAGCTGTTCACAATGATAATACCCTTAACTATATGTTATTAAAATTCTCGATAAAACTTGTACAGATTGTTCATAGTCTTTTAACACATTTTCTTCTGTTTCAGATTTACAGAGAAAACTTCTAATGTACAAATAAACTATTTGGTTGGAGTATTAAATGGGATACTAATTTTCGTCTACATGTGCTTGTAATGGCATTAGTACAACATACTTCTGTGTCTATAATTTGCATAATTACTTATTGTACATCATTCAACAGTGTTTATATTTATTTATTATTCCTGTTAATTAACATTGCGTTTGGATATTATTTCTGTTAATTAACAGTACTATTTGTCTTATTCTTGGTTATTATTATATTGTACATTATTTAACGGTTAGCATGCGGTATTAAGTAGGTTATTTATATTGTGCAAGGTATAAGCATTTTTCAATGCATTGAAAAGCGTTTAACAATGTGAAATGTTTAGTTAATACTTTATTTGTGTGCGGTAAAAGGATATGTTCGAGCAAGAAGATGATTCTTTACTTAGACACATGTTTTAAAGTTTAGTATAAGAATAACAAGATACTTAGCGAGAGAAAGTATTAATAAAAAGGAAAGTGTAATTGATCGGAAACATAATGTGGATGATTATAACATGCAATATTATATTATACATGTAGAATTGTATAATGTACAAAATTGATATTCTATGTTCGATGAATCCTTTTTTTGAATTATCTAACGTAAGACTGACTAAATGTCTTTAAATTTTATTTATTAAAATATTAAAATGAGCTCCGGGGGCAACTAAACGTAATAGTATTATACATGATACCTTCTGGTGTTAAGTTACTATATAATGTGTACTTGAACCTCTCTAGTGATTATAAACAAGAGATACAATATTTTTATAAACAAACCAACGAGATTGTAATGCCAACGTCAACGGACTAGAAGATTTTGTAAACACTTGTTATCGTTATTTATTCGAATGAAACGAATTATCGTTCTAAGACGTTAATAAATTGAAGTTGAAGTTCATAAACGATGTATTCTTGATTTTGTATTACATTTATGTAGTGAGGATACTTGTCAAGATATTAAAAACCCAGAAAGAAATGTTACTTGAAATAAATGATTGATTTAAGAATTTTCTATCGCTACTGAAAGATTTATTTAGAACACCTTAGTTTTCAATTTTTTATTTTTTAAAAGACCATCGTCGCCATACGTAACTCTTTCTTAAAAATAGCAAGGCCATGTTTCTCTAAATACATTTTTCTTATTCCTTATGTGCCTCACAAAAGTATCTCTACAATTTCAATAATTACGAAATAGATTCTTGTTAGTTTTCTCCGTTTAAATAAACCGCCAATCGAATGTTTGCACAAAGGGCAATACATCGAATGATATAATTTTCCGACAGGGCTGAAGGAAAATATGTCAAAGGGTAGCTTCCGAATGTGGCAATTTCAATTAATATATCGACGCGTTTAAAAAAGACGAATGCATTGTTAAACAAAATAAAATGCCTGGAATGGATTAAAACAGCATTTTTTGCATATTTCAAAACTACCGATTCCAAATTCTCGATTTTTCGACTCATAAGTCGTCCCTGACACATACGTAATCGCGCGACGAACCGTGCTACGTTTACGCAGAAAAGTTAGTATAACTCATTGTAGTGCTACTGCTACTGGCTACTGTTCCGTTCTTTGGTAAGATGTGATATGTCGTTGTCAATTTCCCATATTCGATTGACGCATATTTGTTGCAGCATTTCGCTAACTTTTCTCGGACAATAAGCAGAGTTCTTTTCTTTTCAGGGTAATCATTGAAACATCGTCTTCAACTAAGCGTCTTCGAACACGTTGAGTACGATGGATCATCAGATGTTTAAGATATACAATCAGGAAGACTTTAACAGAATCACAAAGGGAATCAAAGTTGCACAATGCATGCAATCACGATCGTCATCCGGTAATTATACTTCGAATAATCTATTTCGCTCACGTACTGTCTAGCGTTAATTTGTGTTCGTGAGTTCACTCTTACTCCGTGACGCGTTTATATATATTTATGGTGAAGGATTTGTCAATGAAAACTTTCATTTTGTCGTTGTGCAATTATTTACGTCATTCGAGTCGCTCCGGTTATCTCCGAATTTGAATATCACGGCCATTCATCAATTTAAGGTTAAAGCCATCTGTTTTGCCAAATTTTAGTATATAAGACAATATTGATCAAGAATAATCTTTCATACGTGAAAATGTAATTTAAAAGACATATGGTAAAAATGAGTTTGTTGTTGAAGAGAACTATTTATTTTGGAGTAAGGGAGACAATATTGGTCGAGAACGATTCTTCGAGCGTTATACAATTTTATTATTTTAGTTTCAGAAAGCGAAAAAGTGTTGAGCCAACTTGATGATCTAGTCGTGTCGGATTCGTTGAGCTGTTCGTTTTGTAACACTCTGTTCGAAGACAAAGCGCAACAGAGACATCATTATAAATTAGATTGGCACAGATATAATTTAAAGCAACGCTTAAATGGATTAAAACCGATTAATGAAGAAAAATTTGGTCTACTAGCTGATGAGGGTATCGTCTTTTAAGCTTCCTATAGATGATAATAAGTAGACTACAGATGTTTATTGAAAATAATATTACAGGCGATGTTTCAAGTCTATCTGGAAGTGATGTAGAAACGGAGAACGAGGATGACACCTATATCTCCGAGGCAGGAAGTTCCGTTAACGGGAACTGTGAGAGTAAAAACAGTATTAGCAAGACTAAGAAAGTTGAAAAGAAAGCAGGTGGTGTAGAATCAATTTCCGATAGCTCGGACACAGAATGTTGCGACGATACAATAAAAGAGAAAAAGATCGAAGCTTTATTGGCCACGGCGTGTCGTCATTCCAAAGTCTTCTTTGAGAACGACGATGGGAATATATTTAGTATATACAGGTGTTTGCTACACCATAAAAAGGTCCGTTTGTTTGCATTGCTTCGGATAGTTTTGCGAACGATTTCCTATAAGCACAGACGTACCTGTCTATCATTTTACATTGTGATATAATCTACTTTGTTAGAATCACTTGGCGTGTCTGTACTTACCAGATCAGGAGAGATGCAATTACATTTTAGGAAATTCCTGAGGTAGACAATGAGATGATAGCTCAAGCATTAGACAGTGGGAAAAAGACAATATGGACTGTTATCATGATTGGTGGAGGACATTTCGCAGCAGCTGTGTTTCAAGGTATAAACGCGAATCTATGGCGAAATACTAAACTGCATAATTGTAAAAGCGCATAGAAAAATTGCGCAGAAAAACATACCCACAGCGACTGTATCGATGGATTCCTGATTGTTTAGACGGAGAACCTGTCGTCCACAAAACATTTCATTCCTACACTGTGCGAGCAAAGCAAGGATTTGCCCAGAGCTCGCGGACAACGGCGAATCATCAAAAGAGTGCCGGGGCTAGCCTGCGTCGGTACAACGAAGCGTCGCTCCTTCAGGTGCCTTTTATTTGTCGACCTGAACGTTAATCGGTCTACAAGAATGTTTGGAAATATTTTCGTGTTTCAGCACGTGCAAGACATACTTGAAACATGGTCCTCGCACATTACCAATTCCTCCCTGATCCTGTACAGAGCGGTCGGACCCTACAACCGCGCCGTCTTATTCGGGGGAAAGAATCCGCCACTAGATAAGAACGACTCGAGGCTACGACCATTGCCATTTCCTACTCGCAGAGCGACATTTAGCGAAGTTAAGAGAGTGTATGATATACTGAGCACTATGGAGATTTATGGTACGCGGTAGACTAATTACGAGACTGTGGACTTTCATACAAAATGTATTTGCCAGATTCGGAGTTACCATAAATGCATAAAATTCCGCAGTCTACTATTTACACTGTCCAACAACATCATGTTTCGATGATTCTTATGTGAGTTTAGGTTCTGCAGCTGATTTCACGGATTCCTTCCCAATTTCTCCACGCCAGCCTCTTAGGAAAAAGATTTCGAAGGTCGACGTGCTCATCGAGGCACCCGAAAGTGCAGAAAACATCGAGTGCGATTCCAATACCGCTACTAACCCTTGCAGTCCTCAAGATAACGATAAGAATAAGATTACCGCACAACTTTCGCCGGAAAGGCAACCCAGAAATTCGCGTTCGCATATAGATAGAGCGAAACCACGAAAGAGTCCGTGTAGACCATTACCAGGTAAGAATTACATAAAGAATTCAAGAATAAAAATTATATAATCAATGATCGATATTGAATAATGGCATCCCTGTTTCCCTTTCGAGACATTGTCACCAGATTAGCGCAGTCATCTTCCGAGTCGGAGTTAGACGGCCAATTGGGCGACGCTACCATCCCAGCGGACGTTATGCTAATTGAACAGGAACTAGAGGTAGACTTCCGTGAGAATCTACTCGCGTTCCAAGACACCGTGCCAAGATACATGAAGAATAAGAAGTCTCGCCGCCAGAGAAAGAAATCGAGAAAAGATGGTACGCTGCCAAATAGTTCCCCGCGGACTTACTGATTAAAATAATGAAAATAAACTAGACTAATTCTAATTTTAAAACAAATTCTTTTTAGATAACAACATGAACGAAGTCCTACTTAGCGCAAAAATGAAACTTTGGTTAGCATGTAAACTGGGTGACAGCGAATTGCTGTCTATGGTTATCGGTGGTTTATTAACGGAAATAGAGAAGAGTATGGAAACGGATGAGCCAACTAAAGAAGAAGGATGCTCCGAAGACATCGCTATCATCAGCATGGAGGATATAACAAAGCTTGTAAATGATTCGAACGAGGACGGCAATACGATGTTGCATTTGGCGGCTGCTGGCGGACATTTAAAATTAATCTGGTAACCTCATTTTACAGTGATATTTCTTCTTTTTTGGAATATAGTTCCATTGGGGTGTGATTTTAGGGAACTACTGGAAATCGGATCAGATCCGTGTAACAAAAATAAGAAGTTGCAGACACCGTATGCAGCTGCGAACGATAAGGAAACCAGAAATACTTTCAGGAGGTTCATGGGTACCAATCCTGATAAATATAATTATTCTAAGGTACTTAATTGGTACTTCCTACAGATCATTTCATAAAAATGACGTTTAAAGAACTAATATCTTTTTTGGTTGCTCAGTCTCAAATACCCGGGCCACTTACCGATGAAATAGAGCAAGAAGAACTAGAGAGGAAGAGGCAACAGAGAAAAGTGAAACGGGAGAAAGAAAGAGCGAAGAGGAAAGAGTTCGAGCTTAAGAAGCAAGAGGAAGATACGAAACAGAGATTCCTCAGTCTTAGCGATCGAGAAAAAGTATGTGTTTCATAAGCGAATGGATGAGCTATATTGCCACAAAGAGTACAGTCAAACCCTGTCCGGCGTTACCCTTTCATATGCTTACTTGTATTACAGAGAGCGTTGTCCGCCGAGCAACGGATCCTGAAGCAAGGCTGCACCACAATGGTTTCACGATGCTTTCAGTGTGCGGTGAACATGGCTGGCCAGGTGCCTTTCGAGTACAATTACAATCGTTTTTGTTCTATGCCATGTCTACGGGAGCACCGTCTCCGCAACAAAGTCGACACTTGATGCTGTGTCGTGTTTAATAACAACAATTCTCTCGAAACTATGCCAGTTAATCGGATCTTTCCATTGGGTACAAATTATGAATAGCGTCGTAATTGTAACGTAGCTAGACTCATACAAATGATTTTGCATAGGGTAAGAGAACAGTGCGAATAAAATCAAACAAACAACCAAACAGCGAGACAAACAAAATACACAGAGAAAATGTATCTCGAGTATCGTTGATTTCTTTATCGTCACTCCTCTTTTCTTTTTTACTGCTAAAGAAAATTGATACGCGGGGTACTATTTCTCTTTTCCCCTTCTTCTCGATTTTTTAGTTAACTGATAAATTAATCGTAAGAGACCAGCTGTGTACAAACAACTCTTGCTTCTTAAAAATTAAATACACTTTATATATAATTCTCGTGTCGATTACATTTTTAATATATAACTTTCTTTGACCGTATATTAAATGACATACATAAAGGACTAACATTTTTGTACGCTAATGCTAAACAGTAACTAAGATTCACACTCATAATCCACAATAGTACACTCATACCACCGTGTTCAAGATATTACAAGGTCGCGACGACTGTGCCCTGCTGTTGTAATATCATAACGTTCAAGTATATGTAGTTATGTATATCATTATACAATAATTAATAATCATGCGAGAAGCAAGTCTTCGAGAGTATAATTTCATAGGGAACATAAAGTTTTCTTTCTTTCTAGTACGCAGGATGATCAAAATTACCACTTTGAGTATTTAATCGATTACGCGACCTTTGGATTGCGATATTTTACGAACGATAAATCAGCGAGTTTCGTAAAAAAATTAATGTCAGTGTCACCTTTATGTATCTGTATAAAAATGGAGGACAGTAAAAAACGAGTTGTCGCATCACACGATCCACTCGATATCGCGTAACTTTTATTCGAAATGTACTTTCAAGTGACTCCTAAATTAATCATTTACGTTATAATTTAAGAAATATTCAAGGTGCTAATTTTAATTGGCTTAGTCTGTTCAAGAGATTCTTTCGACGAATTCTTACAATTATCTTTTGATATTGAATTTCTGTGCTGATTTCGTGCAGTTATCGTTAATATGGTTTTTAAACGGTAGCTGCATAGAATATCGATGACTAGTATCGAACAGGAAAACGAAATAGAAAATTTATCTACACGCGTACTGGCAATATCGTAGCGAATTAACGATTGGTACATCATTAATTTTTGGCTTGTGTTTGTTCGCGTGGCGGTACCAGTACGCGAATCTGAAATGAAACTATAGCAAATGCAGTTTCTGTATCCGGGATTTTCTTAAGCTTATGGACCGATGCGTTATACTTAACGATGCGAATACAACCGGATATAATTCGAGTATTTACACGATATATCTTATCTTTACGTCAATAAAAACAACGCTGTTTGGCTCGACTCGAATGGACATGATACACTTACAAGGAAAGGAGCCTAACTCTTCAAAATTAAAGACGAACATTTAGCAGCCTTCCCTTGTGAGATCGAGTAGTATAGTCAGTTAAAGAAGTGTGCATAGACCGGTCAAATTTTAAGCATTTGGAATAAAAGAGCATTTTGCATAATTTGTATATTTTATAGACGTTAATTAATTGATTAGATGGTATGAGAAAGAGAATTTTGATTGAGACGTTGATAAGTTACCATTGCAGTCAATTTAGAGGATAACCAACATAGGCCTCCAGCTATTTAATCTGATTTTTTCGTGTTCTACGATGAACAGTTCATAAAATACGCAAAAATGCTCGGTGCTCTTTTTCAAATGCTTGAATGCCATCACAGATGAATGCAGACTATCGCGACCGACTCTATATGTATATATATATATATATATATATATATCAACACTTCTTCTCCGTGCCCGTCATTCCTCTACGTTGATTACACTTCACGGCATATATACAACAATATGAGAAAATAATTCGATTTGGGCTTTCGTCAATCTTCGTTCTATCGCTGTCGAGGTGTGCGCTTTAGGCTAGTCGAACTGTGTTCTATTTACGTGTGGTCCGTGTTCCTGTGGCTATTGTTTAGAATGAGAAAATCGGCGAAACTTCCGAAAACCGGTCAAATCCGATTCAGCTGAAATTGTGCAAATAGCTAATCGACAAAAATCCTTCTCGTCAACATTTTTTTCTATACAAAATGAAGACGTCCGCAAAATGTCAGCACAATCGAGTGTCACCGGTTTCCGGAAGTATAGCTAGAACATCAATTTGTCCGCGAAAATCCGTGACGTTCGAGCGGCCGTTTAAGTACAGAACATGAATAGAATTTCCTCTGTGTTTTGGTCGATCGGTCGTTGCACCAATTCGCGTGTCTGTTGGTACGGGGGTGTCTTTCCGGAATCTCAAATTCATTTTCCCTGAATGATCTATAATATGTTTTCGATCCGCAATGGACAGTTTGGTCTTGTTGTACACGCGTTTGATCTTAAATCGACGTGGAGTCGTCGGACTCGCTGTCGTCGCACTCCTCGTCGTACAATCCGCGAACGTCCCCGTCGTTCCAATTGTTGTTCTCGACCTTGACCTCGTACCTGTTCTCCCTGACAGCATTGTCCGACGGCAGGATCCTCACGTACGTGTTCTTCATGTTCTTCGGATCGGCCTGCACGACCGTGTTCCTCACCATGAGAGTGCTCCTGTCACCGCAGACCGACTTTGAGCGACTCTTCTCCACCTTCTCGTCGATGATGGACTCCAGTGAGCTTTTCCTTCGACTGTTCTTCCTATTCCCCTTCTCCTTATTAATCGTCGCTTTTCTCCCACCTTTAGGACTCTCGTTCTCCAAGTATTTCCTGATCCACTTCGGCGTATCACTCGAATAGATCGGCTTCTTCGCGTACTTCGGGCTGGCCGCGATCATCGGCACGTCCGTCTCGATCACGGTCGTGATCACCTGATCGTTTTCATCAAAATTACTCTCCAGGTACTTCTTTTTTGGTATCGCGGACATACTGATCTTCCCGAGCAACGTGGAGCACTCGTCCACGCTCTCGTAAGTGTACGCGTAGTGTTTTTGCACGTGTTTCGGCTCGTCGACGATGTCCACGACCGTGTCCATGTTCGCCATTTCGTTCTTCCTGTTCTCCTCTTTCTCGTCCCTCTTACACGGCTCGAGAGCTTCCTCGAACAGTAGCTTCGGCGACTTGCGTCCAAAATCGAGCGGTTTGTTCGACAAGAAGACGATGCTCTGTCTAAGGCTACCCGTGATGCTGTGCCGTTGCCTGGTAGCAGGCGGGTCCAGTAGACGTCGTAGACTCGAATTCCTGATCTCGGGCACCGACATCCTCTCGCGATTAGGGATCGGTGGGACCGAGAACTTGTTGTTCTTCTGCTGCACGTTAGCTAATTTATTCTTCTTGCTCAACAACAGCTCCGTCGACAGATGCTGTCTCTCAGAGGCCGGCAAAATCGGCGTGGCACTCGCCAGCAACACGCTTTCCAATCCCTCTCTGGTGGGGCTCTTAATCTTGCCCAGGGTCGCGTGCTCTTCTATCTTCGGGTGCTGGTGTTCGCTGATTGGCGAGCTAGCGATGGGTAGCAGCTTGGATCTAATCACCTCCTGGTTCCTCAACTGGCTGTCCAGGCTGAACCGTTGTTTCGGCGTGCCCGCGATCAGCCTGAGATCGTTCTGCGTCTGCAGCTCCGGGATCGAGAACCTATCCCGGTTGAATTTGCTAGCGGATGATTCCTTCAGATTCCTGTACTTGGCGCCGAAGTCTAGCTGCGATAACCGGTCCCTTTGGCTGCTGTGCACGGATAGAGAGAATCTCTTGTGTTTGTTGGGCGGCGGGGACGGAGAGTGGCACACCATAGCGGGTAGATCCCTCGTTCCTGTGCTCAGGCAAGGGTGCGAGAGCCTCTGCTGACCGCGGCCAGGGTGATAGTCGCCAGTGACCAAGGTCGGCTGGGAGAGTCGTTCGCGTTTCCCAGCGGCCGCCTCATGTTTCAGCATGAATCTGCGGACATCCGGCTGCGACAGCCTAGAGGATCCGTGGTCCAAGGTCAAGCTGCCCCTAGAGCTACCACCGAAACCAGGCACGCTCTTTGCCGATAGTCGCTCGCCCTCGGTGATGCTGTTGTCTCCAGATGCAGCTCGCAGGCTGGTGTAGGACAGTCTGGCGCCGCGGTTCATTCCGACGAAGTTGATGCCGCTGAAGCTTGAGTTCAAGGTCGGCTGGGACATGCGGATCCGACGATCCGGTGAACCACTGCCACCGGACCTTCTGTCGTACGAGATCAACAGCGTCGGCAGGTTCGGTTGCGAGTAACGGCTACGCTGACTGGCAGGAGAGTAACTAGGGGGACAGGGGGTCGTCGAATAGGTGCCCTCGAAGGTCGCCGTGTCCTGGGACTCGATGCTAGATTGTGATTGAGGTGGCGGCTTCACCGGTGTGATGTGCAAGTTCGGGTGAGAGAGACGGTTCTTACGACCCTGGCTCGGCTTCTTCAGAGTGTCGATCAGGTTCGGTTGCGAAAGGCGGATGTAGGGCGTAGGCGGCCGATTCAGGTACCTAGAAAGTTTTCCCGAGTTAGAACTGATGCAATCTGATTAGTGACAATTACCATAGCTGTCGCTAACATACCAAAGGTCCCGGCGGCAGTAAGGCTCGCATCAGACGGTGGCCCCTTCCCGTAAACGCCGTATAAAAATCGGTCGAACGTCCTCGAAGAATGACGGCAGGTCCAGCTCCGCTGCTCTAGCGATCCCGCCGTCCTTGCACTCCAGCCAGTACGTGTCCATCAACCCCTTACCCTAAAAGAGCAGCAGTTAATATTCCCTGATCGAAAGCATAGAATGGAAATATTCTACGTTGAAAGAAATATTTGGTTTTGTAGTAAAATAACTTCGAGTGGAAATGGTTAATGCAAACAGGAACAGTCAATTTTGTACCTTCACGTCTACCAAACCGCGACGCTCTATCTTGAATCCTCCCACGGCGTCCAAAGCTTTCTTCATCTCCAGACTAATGTGTATTCGTAGGGCTACGACCGGTAAAGTTCAATAGCAAAAATCGTCCTTCAAATGAACACTAAGTATGATAGAATGTTGAAGTGACATTGCTACCTTCTCCAGTGGATTCCATACGACTGGCTGTGTTCACCGTGTCGCCGAATAGACAGTAACGAGGCATCTTGCTGCCGACTATTCCAGCAACGACTGGTCCCGTGTGCGCTCCGCTTCGTATTTGAAGCCGTTCACCTGGCCTCTTTGGTACTTGAAACACCGAGGACGCTGCCAAAAGGTCCAGTGCCATTGTTGCTATCTCGGTAACGTGTTTGTCACCTGCGAAAAGGTGTGCGATTAAGGAGATATAGTAGTTATTCGGAAGTATGCTTAATAATAATCGCAAGAGAGCGAGAGCGACAAAGCAGCTCTCTTTTACACCCGCGTGGGCAATCGGTTTTGGACGGATTACGGAGTGGAGACTTTGAAATTAAACGAGTAGGATCGCAGCAACGTTTGTTAGGGTAATGACCTAATAAACGGTGCTGCGGAGGAGACATAGGAATAGGGTAACGGAATTGGAGTAAGGAAAACATGATGCGATGGTCCACGATCTGTGGATCGTGGTCCACGAAGCTGTGTCAGAGCTTTCTGCTCTGGTTCGCTCTTGTTGTTTCTCACTTTGAAAGAATCAGAGCCTTCTGCCTGATTCGCCTTCGGCCTCCCGTAGATCGGAGACTTCTTCTCCGATTCACACCTTTTGCTCCGCGATAATTACTCGACAAACGAAGGGAGTCAGAAGGAATATTGCATTCGTTCTGACTCCCTTTCGGGTCTCTTGTGCAGCAACCTCCTCGTGGTGAGACCTGGGCAATCGGTATTATCCTCTATTTGGAAGAACTACTAGTGTCTTATGAATAGAGGATAATATCGAGCTAATAGCTGCATATTTAATAAATATGTTGATTTTCAATAAATTCTATTCCTGTACCTATTGTCTCCCATAACATTTTGCCATTTCACCTTCCTTCAGAACAAAATGCATGTATTATTCAAGCTGGTTCACCCCGGGCGTGAACACTGTCATATATTCTCTGGTTATATTTAGGTAAAGAGTGCGGAACCACCGACACCGATGAGATAGTATCTCGTCGGTGATAGTATTATAAGGCAATTACAGAATGGGTAATGTGTGCATTCTACTATATCATTCTTCTTTTACTTGACGAGTATCTCGTCGGTGGTGGAACTTTTAGCGATGTGGTATTTCAGATTACTGTAAGTTCCACGTTATCCCCGCGCCCAGTCGCGCCCGCTTACTGGTATCGCTGAATAGCACAGGGGCTGGCAGTCTTTATATAGTATCTCGTCGGTGATTTGGCTAACAGTTTGAGCGTTCTGCTGCTACGTGTAATATGGCACTATTTTCAGATTTTACGGAGCAGATGATTCTTGCCAAAATTTACATTGTTTCTTATGGCACGAGCGGTAAGAACCATTTGCCTTCGCTTTAATTTTTTAAATTTCTAATTAATTAATCCTTGAGCGACATTTTCGGAGCCCATTTGGACACGACTACTCACAAATACATTCACTAACTTCTAAATTTCTGATGATAAACTTAAATTATAATTGATTGTGATCAAGTTTAACAATGGGACTACGGGACCCGATAAGATGGCGGATTCCAGATTTCTAAATTCACGATTACTGATATTGTAAAAATACATATATAGGTAATACTTACGGAGTATAAACTATACGGTAAACATGCTTTTTAGAATATATTGAGAATTTTGTCTTACCATTTCGAACTGGCAAGCCGGAAGCAACCATGTACGAGTCGCCGATGGTTTCAACTTTGTACACGTCGTAGCACTCGATGCGAGCATCAAACAGCTTGTAGATCGAGTTCAGGAATGTAACAACCTGAAAACGACAAGTACCTTCAAAACAGAATTTCTTTTCCTGTTTAGAAATGACCCATTCAAAGAAATGAAATTGCTCGGAACTTAAATATGTACTCGGAAACATACCTCAAGAGGTGTGTTCTCGGCAGCGATCTCAGTGAATCCGACGATGTCGCTGAAGTAGACGGTCACTGCCTCGTAGTACTCAGCTGGCACCTTTCGTTAGACGGGAAAACGAATGTTTACAGATCGTGGAATAAGCGGCGAGCGTTAAGGAACATTTTATCGGGGTACACGTACCTGTTGCGTTTGCTTCAGCTGTTGAGCGACGCTGGGAGGCAGCATCTGAAAGAGTAATGTGTCGCTCTTCTCTTTCTCCTCTTTCAGTTCTCGTGCCTTTTCCGTCAAATTTGCCGCGTACATCTGCGAAGAGATCAACATTCAATGCATCTGATCCGTGAAGATGCTAACAGTGACGCAGCCTTCTTACAGAAACCAGGTTTTCTACTCACTTGTATGGTCTCCACAGCGTTACGCACGAGTACGATAATGATAGGAGAGATCAACAGCACCAGGCCGACTATGGCAATGCCGGTTACTACTTTGTTACTCGCGTCTTGCAGGTTCGAGTTCACGTAATCCCTGTCGGAGGATGGGTGAAACGGTCATCTCGGTGGCAATCGCATTATAGTCAACGATTCTGCAATTTTACTCACCTTATCATGTGACGTAACTCTCGTTGAAGCTTCCGAAGCTCGTCCACGTAAGTCGCCATCGAGTCGAAATAGGCGATCGCGTCGTCTACGCTTGGTTCCCTTTTCAAATTTTTCAGGATCTCGCCTCTCCTACGACGGGCGACAGTTAAGGTACAGGTATAATGGAGCGGCGAAGATCGATGATAGCGACGAGGTGAACATCGCGGCAAAATCAAACCAATGTAATTAATTGTGACTATATGGTACATAGTACATAGTGAAGCGATGACGAGAGAATAGCGATGCACATAAAACAAAAATCTCTACGCTACGCTCACCTCACCGCTCCACTACATATGTTCCCGTAGTTAGCCTGACTCAACTGTTTGCTACTGGCAGTGACAAGCCGCTGCTGTCAGTTTTCCAGCGCTCATTAGCGGAAAACGATAAACGTAATTGTAAAACGAAATATTCAGTGAAATACATTAAGGATTCCCGTTTTATTTTGTTCTGTAGAGAGAGAGAGAGAGAGATTTTTACTGAATTCTCTATTCATGTAGAATCTACGAGAACCAATAAAAAACTACCTCCCCTAATTAGGCAAGTTTACTCAACTGTTCGCGGAGTTTGAGCGGGCCCTTGCGTACCTGGATTTAATTCTGTCGTAGTCCGGCATGGTGTTGGTGAGCTCCGAGTAAAAATGTTTGAGGGACGGCACGTATGTGAGGGACCCGAAGAGAAGATCACGCCCGAGAGCTTCGTGGCGTACGTAGCTGACGTAATTCTCCTCCAGAAGGATTCCACGACCGAAGTAATTGATTCCGTACACGGAAGCAATCCCCAGGCTCTCGATGCTCCTCAGCAAATTTTTAAACGCTATCAGATACCTGGAACCGAGGGACGCGCATTGTACCACGCGGCTTTTCTACACCTTGCTGTTTACAGTTCGTCGCGTGCCAACGTTTGCTGGTCATTATGAAAACAGACGTGTCGAGAATCGCCAGGTGGCATACTTTTCGCTCAAAGTGTTGCAGAATGGCTACAGGAAAAAAATGTGTTGAGTTTAAGGTATTATTGCGAAGGGGAGGCTTCAGTCTTCAAGACCACTGTGATTCGAGTCACAGGAAAAAAGCAATTCATGGGATCAAGAATGTTAGCTCTCTAAAATGAGCCTAGACGGAGATTGCTGTAAAATTTCTTTTTGCCAAGTTACAATGATTTCAACTGTTTACTATTTTTTTTTATGAAGATTTAATGATTTCTTCAAGAGTTTACTTTCTCGTACAATTAGCAATTTATTTTCGAATCTGTTCCCTTTACCTCCAAACTCCGCTGTTATCCGTTTCCTTGATCTGATTAGTCAGGTGATCCAGCATCGCCGCGTTCACGCCCGTGTACCACGTCATCACTTCAGTGATACTGCTCTCCTCTGAACTTATCTTCATTCTAGGAAACGCGAAAGAAACTCTTTACTTGCGGTATAGGTGTACGTACAGTGAGACAGCTTGCTGCCGATACGTCGAAATTTATTTGTGTGATCGACACCAGCAGGGCGAGTGTGTGCTCAAGTACTGCTTGAACAACTTTTGCAACTAGGATTTCCAATGTAAAAATGGAAAAAATTCTGCAATGTGTATTTCCGTCGTTGCTATCCGTCAGATTTTTTCATTCGAATTATCAAATTAGTTTGATTTCGTAAGCTTTCTGGGAGTGATTAAATTACAGAGTTGGGCATTATTTATTTATTACTATTTTCAAAAATGAATGCATCAAATAAAATATTTTATTTTTAAAGTGTTGTACAGACACTGTAAAAGAAATGGGATTCCCGTTGGATCCCGTTGATCCCGTGGGATCACCCGTTGCGGACAACGGGCGAATGAAAGGGTAGCAGGAGGATGTTGCGGGGATGGTTTCGAATACTCCGGTGATCCAGGAGGAGGAGCGTGGTGGCCGCAGACGAAGCCAGGAAGTTTAGTTAGCTAATCGTTGTATCGAGCCGCCTTTTAGTCGAGAAGAGACGAGATGGCTGCGAAGGGACGGCAGGGGGTGTCGGCAGGAGGGGTCTAAAAATATTGTCCGCTGCTCCAAATGGTCGGTCACGCGCTCATGTGTGACGACCGCGTCCATTGCTCGTAAAGGTGGTCCGACAGAGAAGGCCGCAGCAAAAGACGGAGAGAAAAAAACAGTGCAGATTCTTTTTTCGAGGGCGTTCCGCTGGAAAGCGGCACGCGTGCCGATGCCACGCGCCTTCGATCGCGAGGACTCGCAAGGAGGAATAAAATAAACGAAGAAGGCGAATAACCTTTCTAGCTATTCTTTCCGAACAATCTTTCTAAATAATGTTTCTGAATACTCTTTCTAAATCCTTGAGAACACGTTCGAGTGTCACGTTTGAATTTCTACACTTCAAAGAATCCAAGATTGAAATAGTCTTATCCGCAAAAAGCCACTCTCCAGAGTACCCTGCCATAAGTAGAGTGTTTGTCGAGAAGAAACACGATACATTGACCACCCACGATCGCAACCAATCAACAACTTCCCACCCCTTGACGATAATGGATGATAGTTGCTCGAAAGTTCGGATAGGTCCAGTGTGGCTGCCTGCGCAAACGAATTTTATTACAGCTATTAATAATTGATAACGGAGAAGCGAGTCGCGATACTAACTCGTTAGATTGCTGAAAATAATCGCATAGCACGTATATGTATACGGGGCTAATTAATTCTGTTGCCTCGATATCCGATCGATCGATTTAACAGCGCATCGAATATCAAATTCGCCTCGCGTTTATTTCGTCTCAAAGATAATATGTCCACAATGAAGCAACGACGAGGGATTTATATAGTTGTCTCTTGTTGCTGCGTTTCCTAAATGTTTCCAACACACCATAGTAACTCACAGATACCGAAGCAACACAAATTGAAGAACATTTGTTTTCCAAGTTACATAGTTTGTCAGTGGAGGAAAGGATCATTATTTGACACAGCTACATTAAAAACGCGATAAAATGGTAATCAAAAATTGCACAACGATTTTTAAGGTGTCATTGTAGAGGGGAGGCTTCGATCTGCAAGCTCAATGATTTTATGCATTTAAAAAATTTTCCAAGCTTCGTTGATCCGATCAAAATTGATTAGATTGTCAGGAGGGCCATTAAATGGGCCAGCTTTCATTCGAAGTGCGATGAAATGGTGGAAAAGGTATTGCACATAAAATTTTAGGAAGTCGCGATCTTCGACTTCGATCTGTATGTAATACATACACATCGTGACAATATATCGATCGCGTGTTTCTTACACCGCCATTGTCTTTGTCGGCCGAGGATAACGTTGCTCGAAGACCAAGAGGATTGTTAGCGGCTTGTTACCGGTGTTCCCGCTGACAGAAACGCGTTCCGCATGACACGCTGGCCCCCTTCGGTAGCCGTACAAACTGGACATGTCTCTTTAGTCGATCGACGGAGAATTTTCTGAACTATCAACCTCGAGAGAAAGTGATTGGAAGCTCGCGGCTCAGCGATTATTATTGTTCCCTGGTTGCATGCGGAATTTCTGAATCTCTTCCTGAACTGATCCGACTGAGGATCTTTACGCATTTATAGCATGTACACGCGTTTCAAATGCAAGAAAACACTTATAGTCTAATTCATCGCAAAAGCAGTCCCTGTCAAACTTGTGAAAGTTTCTCAATTTTTCGCTTGGCCCGTTGGCACTTCGTCAGTTCCTTTATGCTTTCAGAGGGTGAGTCGGATCGACGCCGCAAACTTTACGGTCCCTCTCGAAGTCTTAATTATTGCGTCCCGACACGGTGATTCATGAGCAGAGTTTCCCGGGGGCTGTCGAGAGTGAAGAACCGATCTCGGGAATTGTCTGCAGCAACGCCGCCCATCATCATCGTCGACGAGTATCGATTTATCGAGCACTCTACCCCCGGCAACAAGTATTACATTCGATCGAGTAAAGAGAGTTGGAGAGAGAGAGAGAGCGGGGGGAGTCCATATTCTAAAAATTATTCATCATTACCAGACGAGGGGAAAATGCACTTTTGTTAATATTAAAGGGAGCCGAATGAGTCGACCGTGTTCCTCGCGCTGTAAGAATGTTTATAGTTTAGACTGAGTGTGAGTGTGCATGCGATGGTTTATGTCATATGTCATCAAATATTGATACTGTCCCCCTCTTTCCCCCTCGAAATCTTTGTGGTTTTGTTACTAAAACACCGTGGGATAGTTCCCCGCGAGCGAGAAATGGATGAACATGAACAACCATCATGCCGTGTCGAGCCTCCTCACAGCGCAGCGCTGAGAAAATATTAACTAACTCAGGAGGCGTTCAATCATTCTCAGCTGTTCGAGAAACTCTTGACAACTGCCGTTGTCATCCCCCGCGAGCTTCCAACTTCTCGAGATAGTCTTCGTTGACTTTTTTTTTGCGGCGTGGTTGTTGCGCAATCTTCGCGACACTAATAATCTTTTTAATATCGATCTGAGAATTTTTCTCAGCACATCGTATCAAGACAATTCGATTCTCATTTGCTCCGTGTACAGATGATCTTGATTTTTCCTCAGCGTTTCCGACGGATTTTCCAGGTTTTTCGTGGAACGACACCAACGTGGTCGGTCTCGGGAAAAACCGGGCACGGGTTACATATTTTTATAATCGATCGATACACGCCAAGACGAATGCGACACCGGCGTCGCTATTATAAAAGCGTGTCTCGCTGCTCGAACGCGGTACATACGTGTTCTTTCTGCTGCGTCTTTCGGAGCTCTCCTCGTTAATCAGCCGTGGCGATATCGTCGAATTGACTGACTCGCATTGACGCCACTCACCTGTACCGGGTGGCCATTCTAAATTCTACATTGCCTTCCAGCATCTCAATAGTTTTGCTTTTGCTATAACTTCTTTCTCTTTAATTTCATGTTTAAAAAAATTAACAGAAGAAAGAATACAGCGTTCTGCAACGATTGCGAATTTTCTTTAAAGGACCCCGCACAAATCATATGGAAAATCTATCCCGATTAAATCAGTTGGATTTTTTATACGTTGTAACTTATGATCTACTGAACAAAAGATGTAATGGGCAGAAAGTTCAATAATTGACAGTTATCGAGTTATAATCGGTCAAACATGACAAATTCGAGCTGTCGAATACTTAAATCTCGGGAAGTATTTATTTTGTGGAAAAATGTCTGAAACAAAAATATGTAGTAGGGTTTCACAAAATCTGTTAGGTGGTGTCATTATTTTTTAATTTCGAATGACCTTGAAAAAGTCTGTGAACAGAAATCTTTCACAAAAATCTCTGCTGTGACACGCATATGATTTGTGCGGGGTCCTTTACACAGAATTCACCACACAGACTAGTATTAAACTTTCGATCAGCAGCGTGGATTTGGCGCTTTTGCACTCGTCCCGCGCTGTTCTCGGTGCTTTATTTTTGCACACGCACGCGATATTAACACGACCGAGCCCCATATATTGCAGCTCTTTCGACGCGTCTCCGCCTCGCGACACGGTATTAGAATCAACAAATATGCGAGTGCACGCTGAGCGATTCCAATTCTAACAGGATTTCCATCCAGCTGCAAAATTCCTGTCTCTGCTCCCCTCGTGCTACGATTTCGCCGCATAAAACAACCAAATACCGCGACTTTGAAAAATTCTAAAAATGTTCTGGTGTGGAACCGACAGTTTGTCCTTGGGTCTAATTTCAACTCTCTTGGTATCGCGTACGCGTGAAAGAATCGCATAAAACGGTAAAATAATATGTAATATCCCGGTTTAGCGTGCAGGCGTTCTTTCGCAGTCGGGGGCAGGTTCGAAGAATTCTCTGGTCGCATTCATTAATCGAGTGGGAAAAGCACGCGGCACGCGGAAAGGGAGAATTCTCCACTTCGAAGGCTGAATGGAAATTCAACAAGTGTCGGAACGGAAGGCTCGAGGGAATAGAGGGCACCGGCGTAACTTTCCGTACGACATTGCATGCACAAAGGGTGGCGTTACAATTACTCCGCCGCGTAAACCCGCCACTTCGTTTTATTAACTTTCGACCATAGTCTCGTCCTGTGTACGATTAAGAATCCTATACTCTAATTATTTTAAGGCTTTCCTCTCCATATTTATCCCTCCGGCCTCCTCCCTGCCATCTCGTTACACTCTCACTCGTTCTCTCTCATTATTGAACATTTTCTTTCCAATGCAATTTTATTCGGTACCAATTTCCTTCTTTATGCATTTACGGCAAAAATGAGTAGGAGAAAGCTGATACTGTGAAGACATCAAACGAATTAAAGTGTGCTATTCCATTATTATCGGCTCATTACTAAGTAGTTGTTATTTATTAATTGTCGATCGAGATCAAGGAAACAGAATACCTAAATGTCTAGTAATTGATTCGATACCGATTCATCCAATAATGTAAACAATATTTTGAATAATGGTAAAACAATTTTAGTGGCACCTCAGAGTCGCCATTGGAGTGCTAAGGGTTAAAAAAAAGGAATACAATTTCATATTCCACAATAAAATGAACAGGATACATTGAAGCTAACCGAACGAACTTCTGTTACGACCCAGTGTGTTGTTCGATCATTTTTCTCGTGAATGCATATATTCCTTAGTCTAGTTATTAGTCGTCAATCCAACGGAATCGAACGGATTGAAACCTTGAGTTCCGCTCATAAAAAGGCTCTCTCCAGACGCAGCGTATTAAAAAGGACGTAACGTAAACAAACTTGCAACTTCGAGGCGACGTTTCCAGTAAGGAGACTATGATTGTTAGTACTCCGTACAGTGACTCTTATTAATATTCGGACACTAACAAAAGAGTTACTGTACTGTACTGTAAAAACAAACAACAATTTTCTTTGTTATAGACAATTTTGCGGCGAGTATGTTTTACAAACGTCCACCGATCCAGATTCACCCCTACGACGCGACGGATGGCCATTACTTTTTATACACCCTGTACAAAGGAGACTGCGACTTCCCCAAGAATTTAGTCGGGTGAAGCTGATAGAGTGTAGCCGAGAGTCTGCGGAGATTATTCGAGAGATAACGTCTAAAAATTGTGTGCATGTAACGAACATGTGGATCGATCTCGATAGAGAACAAGAGAGGGATAGAGAGATAGAGGGAGTTTTTCCGGCGATCAAAGGGGAGCCGTCAGGCACACGAGGGATATCTGACGTCACTATCATAACGACGTGAACCATACACGGGCCTCGAGACCTCGAGACCTCGAGTATTTGCCTTTGCCGATCGATTCGTTACCTGAAATCCTCGAGGCGTGCTTGGAAAGCCTCTTTGCTGACCACGCCGTAGGTCTGCGTCTTGCTCTCGTCCCCCGGCACCGGGACCAGGGGCCACGTAGTCATGTTGTGGAGTGCCTGATCGGTTATGGCGAACCTCTGCGTCAGGTTTGACCTTCAACAGAACCGAGAGACCATGGTTAATGCGTTTTGCGTCGATAGTACTCGCCGCGCGACGCGACGCGCGACGCATAGTGGTCGATAAGTGTGAAAAATGGGACGAAAATGAGGAAAGGAGTTGTTTCAGGCCGTTAAAAATTGTTACATAATTTTGATTCACTAATGTGTAATGTGTGCAACTGCTAAGCTTTCTTTTCGGGGTATGCAACCCTGCAAGCTTAATAAAATGGAGTGAATCTAATGTTTTTTTTTCGCATAGAAAGATACTATAAAAAGAAGATTTTTTTAGGGAACATTAAGCAACATGGTAGTTTTATTTTCATTATTTATTAATTCCATGAAAGCACAAAATGATTTTGTAAAATGAGAGAAAATGGCGACTGCTAAGAGAAAAAGTATTTTTTCGCTGAGAAAAATCAACTTTGAACGTTTATAGAGAATCATCTATACATATTAGTTAGGTTTAATTTGAATCAGGCTTAGCATGGTGCTGAATCCTCTCGGAACGAACGTGACCCGCTGATTAAAACGATTCTTTGATACAGGAGGAACCCTTTAGCTCCGCGTCCAAGACAATGAAAACAGATGTGGGCGAGTGTGCCCTAATCGAAGCTGCCTCGAAAACCAATACTACTAGGATTTCAATGAAAGAGTCGTCCCCTGGAATACGAGAGCAGCTCGATTTCGATTTGCCAGAGAGATCTAGCTACAGGTCGCGGTTCTGTATATCAGTATCAAGCGTTTTCTAGATCGATGCCATGCTCCACGATAAATGATCATCGGTAGCTCGCAGAAAATTGAAATTGCATTTAGAATTGCATTTATAGATACCTCAGGGTGCTGCCATTGGTGTAGATGAAGAAAGCAACTTCAGATCTTTCAAGCTGCATCCGCGTGACCACCTTCCCCAAGTCTGTGGCGATTGTCACCTAGAACCAATCGATCGAAGGCATTCAATTAATACTGTTTTCTCCATCATCCTTTCACAGCCTAAAATTTCGTTACCGTAAAATTCACTACAGCAGCGAAAAACAAACGCATATCAGAAGAAACCGTACATCAAGTTTTAAGGACTTGCTGCGAGGAGGGAACTTCAACATTCAAATCCATGATATAGGTATTTTTACGGACAAAATTTCAGAAATCGACAGAATGGTCGGAGGGGTTGTTGTACGGCACAGTCGCTCGGGTGGCCGGCTATTGACACAAGGATTAAAACAAAACAATCTATCCGCTAAAGGAGCCTCTATTGATATTTTCCTTGTCTTGAGCCCCTTTCTTTAAAGACATTCTCGTGGCCGGCGATTCCGCGAGTTGTGCAAGTCGGCTTTTCTATTTGTTGGCGAATCGTTCTATTTCCGACGAGCGCGTCGTTTCGCAATTCTTTTTTTAATGATGGCTGCAAGCTGTGCAAGCTGGTCAATCGATATTAGACGATACGGCTGCGAGAGATAGGGTGCGTATTAATAGCGGGATTCCTTCGACTCGTGGCGAGAGATGTCTTCGACGAAGTTAACTTCTCTCTCGTGGTTCCTTTGGTGCGGAGATTCTGTTTCGATGGCTACATCGTGTGTTTCTCCTATACTGTACCGAAGGAAATTCTCCTAGAAGGAAAGAGAGCCTTTGCACAGCTAATGGCCGGCGTTGTTCGCCAACTTCCGAGATGGGATGGAACTAATCGCGCGAGGAAGGAAGGACAAAGTGGACCGAGCTGAGTGGCACACAATGTTGCAGCTATCCGGCACTCGGATCTTGCTTGCTCGAAATTCTTAACACATTCCTTGCCGACGACGAAACGAATATGTATTAGGCGTGAGGGCGGCGAGATTGAAACCGGTTCTAACTTTAGTTTATGGTAAATTATACTTTCTTCCCGCTCTTGGTGATGTGTTAAAGTGTCGATACCCTCTTACATGAGTGAAGGAATCAAAAGACACGAAATTGATACGAACTACCCCATCAAACAAGCTGAAAATCGAGACTGTTTTGCAATTACTTATAGTGCTTCAGGATTATTAATGCCTGACATGACGAAAGTCCATGTCCGTTAACCTGTCTCGTTGTCCGCAGGATACGTTCAGGACACGTTCAGGACGTCCTCCGTCGCGATTAATTCCGTCGCAGTAGATAAAGCGTCACCGGGTCAGCCGCGCAAAACTGACACCGCTTCTCATTCGATATTTCATCCGCCCGTCGATACGTGCGTTTGCAAAAATCGGCGAACATCAAATCACGAACACAGTGGTATCGATCGCAAAAATTTTCGAAAAATTCTTGATATTTGAACTGTTACAATTTCGTAGAAAACATATACAATAATAAACCCCGAGCCATTTTCAAGCGTGAAATTTCTACTTTTGAATCTCATCATTCGTCTTTTCCGGAAGTAATTTTATTACGAAATTGCAACAGTTCAAACAATGACAATTTACGGAAAGTAGAAGAAGAAATTCAGTAGTGCTTCGACATTTTCCACGATGTGCAGATAGTATATGGACGACATAATGCAATATTTATTAGCGTTATGAGGTTCTACAATAGTTGTACGAGTTCCACTGTTCTCGGTACTTAAGGGGTTGAAAGCCCGTCGCTCGGTAACTGGGACACTTGTCGCGAAAGCAAGCAGAAATTTGCTAACCTTTCCATCATCAACGTTTTACGTTCCTGCGGCCGTGCATCGTGATCGAGTTCGATATTGGCCGACCCCATTTCAAAGAGAAATTAAATTAGTCCCCGTACACTTCGAACCTGAGGAAGAATCTTCGCGGTTTCTCCGATATACATTGATTTTAATTACGTCTCCGCGGTGCGCGGGCACGTATTTATCAACAAATCGAACAACACTATTACACGAGGAAAAGAACACGTTGCAGAAAATTACCGAGTAAAAAAAGTTATTCTGATTTAAAGTGTATGCGATCAATTATGTGACCGACTGTATAAATTTCCCAATAATGGAATTTTATGTAGAAAACGGGCTTTCCAACGCACCGCGCGGCCGTCTGTCAACAAAGCTTGATGGGGGTTGGGGTTGGGCGAGCAAAGAGGATTAACGTGCCTTAATTCCACCCCCGTACGATCGGAAAAATTTCCATAGCAAGACCGACTATAAATGAGATCGAAATTCATCGAGCAGCTCGAGTGGTGTTCTCGGTATCGAGTTACTTGTTGGACGAGCAACGTGGCACCGCGAAAGCCGTAGAATGTAGAAGAATGAGCCTCCTCCACTCTCGCAGCCCCTATTGCCTCTCCTCTCCCCTCCTGTCCTCATCCTCTTCAACGTTTGCCGCCGACGATTTCTCTTTTTACGTGTTGCTGCTGGGCGAAACATTCGAACCTGCGAATCGATGGACACAGAGACACCTGCTCGTCAAAGGCAACGACACTTACACCCTGCTGCCAATAATCGTCCACCACTTCCGGTCTGCTTTTCACCAGGGCATTTTCGCGCTACTGTCGGAACACCCGGCACTTTTATCTTTAGGCTACAGAGTTGCTGGATTTTGAAAGAATCGATGGAAACAATACGTGTGAAATTATTCTTATAATGTAAATATGACTGTCCCATGGTTTTCTCGGACACCATCGGATCGACTGCTGTCCCCTTTTATATTGTATCTTGAAAACATCTGCCGCCATCATCCCTCCAAAAATCAGGTCAATATTTTCAAAATATCGATTTTATTGGCACCTTCAAGCTGCGAATCGACAGAAACGAACGTGCTTCTGACTTCGATTGACTGAATGTACTTCCGTGAAGGGATTTCTGAGATTCATAACCGTGTTAGGGGAGATATAGACACTCGTAGATCAAAGAAACGCCAGAATCAATTTCTCAGTCAATAACAAATATCACTATCCTCGAGACAATTTGAGAAACACAATTTGAACAAAATCATTACAATTGTATTAAACTACTCTCTCTTACTCTGCCAAATCACTATAATTTCCACAATATGTAGTACAAATTCAGGGGTAATATTCTGGACACACTATCTTCAAACCCCATTCTTTACAATAATACCAGAAAATTGATTTTGAAACAAGTCAAGAAAAATTACTACTAACAACGAATAAAATATCTACAAATTATACCAGCAACCAAATCTGGGAAAATAAAATTCTCTTATCATCCCAAAGGATGTATCAATGAGATCCAGAACGATTTGTAGCGGTAACTTGCATACATCACTATAAAAAAGATTCAGGGAGATTCCTATACAAATGGAAACTGTACTCGCTTCGTTTCGTCATCTGCGAGGGTAACGCAGAGGGTTGAGGAGGATGAAACAGTCGCGTTCTGGTTAACCCTGGCGTTGATTGAAAATCCAGCTATTCTCGCAGATCGATCGTGCCTAGGAACAATAGCGCGAGGAAACATTGTAAAGAAATTGACGGGCCGCGAGACAATGCGGGCTCGCCTTTGTCGATGAGCAATAATGCATCGCGCAACGATGGGATTGCTTGTTATCAGGCATCCGCGTCAAGACACGAGGCACATCAACGAAAGTGAAATCATTCCATATTTCTAATCCCGTTTTCCCTGTCACCAAAGATACCCAACACAATTTTCTTCTCCTATATCCGATATAGGATATATCCTATCTCCGATATCCTAAATGATCTGCGTCATATTATCAATAAATTTAATATGAAAATGTTGAAAATAATTAATTCGTGGATTTATGTCGATCAATTTAATGTAAAAATGTCTAAAATAATTTATTTTTGGTCAGTTGCAAAGATTTCAGTAATCAAAACATTTGAAACGAGTCACTTTTTCAGTCAGCCATAAATTACTGTCAAAAATCGTTAAAAGATCGATGTTATATAATGTGGTTCTCTCTTAGCACACTTTGCAAAAGTACCTAATTCAAAGGCAGATTATCGTCACGACAATCTTGTCGATTGATAACTCTGAATGGGTAAAACCGAGTCATTAACTGATCCCCGAGTTCCGAGAGGCAGCACTAGCATCAGATAAACTATCATTGGCGTGCGTCACCGGTGTCAGAATAACGCGAACAAATACGCAAATATTTACGCAGGATTTAAATGTATCTTATAGAAATTCGGTCATTATCGATTCGTTTGAATTATTGGTACATCGTTGAGACCGTTGTGAAAAATCACGAACGGTAAACCCAGGTCGTTAACTGATCCATGAATGTTGAGAATGATCGCGTTGAAGCTTAGATAAAGTGCCGTTTGAACGGCGCGTGTTACGGAGCAATTTCGGAGCTATTTTTATCAAACAGTTTTCCAACATTTCTTTCTATACGGACCTGCCCTTGAATCAATTCTTAAAAGCTCCATAATTTTTGGGAGTTTGTAAAATGCATAATCTGTTTTAGTTGTTCTTCAGGTTCCACAAATTTTACCCTCAATTTTTTAGTGGTTCATATTCATATTGTGGCTGTATTTATTTTTTAAAATCCGACTCGACTATCATTCTTGAGAATTTGATCATCGATATAGGATTGTCTCGTGGTCAGCAAAACTCGTTAGCGTTTTTTATGTCCCTAAGGGGGTATACGCTCTAGTTTGGATGAGCTCCATCGTGACAATATCTGCTATATGCACGCACCTGTCGCTCGCATCGATTGTGACATAGAAATACAGGAAAAATAAATAGTGACACGAACGTGATCGTTCGAGCGCAATAAATTTAGCTAAATCAGCTGGGAAAACAACATACCTAGACAGCCCGCGGCCCCATTTCCACAATTTCCGATAATTACATTAGCAAGCGGACTTGCTTGCATTTATTTAAAAAACAAAGTGTTTACTGCGTTACACTTTAAAGCGGAACAATGGCCGCGTGTCAAAACTTTCCCGATCCCGACAACAGTTTCCAAACCGAAATTGTATCATATTTTCCTGAATTTTCTTCTCGTTGAAACTCCGTATGAAATGGAGATTTGCTAACCAAATTTTAAAACTATGTTATTCATTTTTTGATGAGAACCATCTATACAGTTGTAAGTGCTGTGTTGGACATTTTTCGAATTTTTTTTATACGGTCTGACGTAGTTTAGACTTTAAACAATTTTTTTGTTAAATGTCCTTCTCAGTGTTCAAAACTGGGAAGAGAAAATGTAGATTTTTGATGGAAATTTCAAAATTACTGTTCATATTTTAACAGTGGTGGCGTACTGTTTCTACCGCTCTTGAATTTTTACAGATTTATTGGTCAGTGCGTTGTGGATTAACAAAACATTTTCGATTAAAATTGATATCATGGAGTTTGAAATTCAAAAGCCGTATTTAATATTTGAACAGTAATAGCCCACCATCCCAACTGCTATGCTACAATTTTTCATATTGTTAGGTAAACTTTCGTTTAAAAAATTTATTAACGAATCCACTGTCCCATAATTTCATTTGAACGGTAAACATATTGAGAAAAGAAGGACCATGCGACGAAAAAATTGAGAACGCTATAGTTCTTTTTGCCAAGAGTCGACAGCGACGCACATTCTTCGGCGCGGTCGGCGCAATTACACCATAATTAGATCGGACTCGCATAATTCAGGTTGGATCGATCGCGGGACCATCTAAAAGTAAGAAAGGCACGAGTAAATATCCACCACGCCTACGCAGACCGTCTGCACGAGCCCTGAACGATCGTTCTTTTGTTTCTTCGATTGTCCACCGCACACAACGCATAGATCACGATAACGAATCGCCTCCGTCTATGATTTGTGGACGATCGCTCCCTCGGCCGGCGACGATCACCGGGAAAACGATTTCCCCTCGGCACAAATTACCGACTCCGTTCAATTCGATACATAAATCTTACAATATTACAGGCCGGGGAGGTTCTTAGTTCTTATTTATCGTAATATTAAATATATCCGCGGTGAAAATGCTAATGGGACTCGCCCCAAGAAGGACTCTCGCGATCCTATCGCAATCTCGTTTGAGATTCGCGTTTCCGGGCTGACATTATTGCTGGAAAGGGTCTTGAATGATCCCCGTGACCCCACTGACGGTTTTAGTATACATATTTTTGAATAAACATCACATTTTTTCAGAAAATATCGAGGCGAGAGGATGAGGACCTGCTTGGTCTCTTGGAAAGGGGAGGGTGTACTTTAGAAGCAAATTTTTCGATCGTTGTAGGGGGCATTTCGGTGAATTGAAATGCAAATAGTAAGTGCTTCTATTAGCCTTATTTTGCGTATTTTTTGGAAATTTTAGATTGTTGCTTGAGGATAGAAAAGTAATGTAGTTTTTGGGAACACGTGGAAATTGTACACGAGCGCGAATGCTTTGCGAGTCGTCTGTTCGTAGGCGATCAGGCGATAATTAATTAAAATTGATGAGAATATTATTGGGAATATTCTAAAGCGAGGAACCCTTTTAAGAAACATCCCGGCACGGCCTGATGAAAATTATCGATAAATTCGTACCAACGACAGCCCTTTTCTGACTGACCTCGGCTCTTCATTTTCCACGCCGATACCTTCTTTAATGCGTACCCGCCTCCTATGGCCTCGGACACGCTAAATTTTTATTGCGTCACTAGAAACTCGATGCCCAACAATTTTATTTACTTGTTAGTAGCCTTTAGAACCGCTGGAGGCGGAAAAACAGCGAGGAGAGTGACAAGATGGAATGATCGTGTTCATGAATAAAAAGGTGGCTTTTCATAAAAATAATAATTCTCCATTCTTGTGGCTTTTTATCCAAACAACCAGATGAAACTGTCGGAAAAATTAATGACATCCTAAAATTAGAAGTCTACTAGTAAGAGTCGCTGTATACCAATTAGTAATTGACAATTACCTTTTGTGCTCGGTACGGTTAGCGTTAGCAAAGTTGTTTTCTTTCGAAGTGTGTCCGAGTATTATTTCGAGTGACGGTGGATTGCAAGTGTTTGTTTACCTGGGTCTCGATGTCGGCGACCTCCTGCCGATAGATCAGTATGTCGTGGAGCGTGTTGGCCGTTTGTACGATCAGCGCGAGAATCGGTATGAACAGCAGGACCAACATCTGCATCAGTTGGATACGACGCCCACGACGATCGGCAGGATTGGTGGCGCGTGCCCAGCAGGTTTTCTTCCTGTTGGTCTTCGTCGCCGATACGTCGTCCGACGACAGACTCCTCACTGAATTGACTTCCACCACGCACGAGCCATTACGCGGTGACATGCTGAAACCAATTTAACCAATGTCCTTTCAATCTCTCTCCAAAAATCCCTGAATCATTCTTCAACTCTACCACTACGATTCATTTTACGACTAGACTGATTCCGAACTTCTTTGTCGTTCATAAAAATTATATTAATGCATTGGTTCCATCATTTGTTATTTAAATGTAATTTTGCAAATTACCACGTTAATTTAGATCATTTCCAAGACATAATTGCGTCTGTAAACTATTATATGATATTATATTGCATGTTAAACAAGGTTGAGGAAAGAGAACTATTACCCACTTGCTCTGTGAAAAAGAATTTTTAAATTTGTTGAAACAGTGAAACACGTTTTGATTTCATGCCGGTAAACAAGACGGTGCACTACTAAAGATATCTATACAATCGTTTCTTATGAAATAGTTTTATTACTTTTCTAATTGTAAAATAAAAAACCTGGAACCGGTCATTTTGACCGGTGTTGGTAGATTTAGTGATAAACGAAAAACATGGACCGATCATAGCACAGGTCCCGTGAAGCGTAGCGTTGGCATTGGCCGTGCCGAAATCGGTCGCCAGTAGCCGCACTCTGATTGTTCCGAATTTTTCGGAAATCGCTCATTAAGGCGGTAAACTCGTTTCCAGAATTGCAAGGGGCTGCGGGATGCGCGTTCTCATTTTTCGATAATACAAAGATGGGATTTTTCAGTAGTCAAAAGCGCTGGAAAATCCTATTTTTACACATTTATGTGTATCGTTCTGATTGATCCATCCATCTCGGAGTAATCGGTGAACATACATAGAAAAGAAAAAAGCGAAAAAGGCATATACAGATCGAATTGAGTAACCTCCTCCTTTTTCGAAGTCGGTTAAAAACGACAAATATTTTAAGAAAATAAATGATTGTAAACGGATCCCCAAGATGATGGTTCGCAGGTGCATATAGACTATATGTAGATTGAGATGGTCGCCGAAGCCACGCGTGCGTGCATCCAAACCGGGGCAAGCGCTGTAATTAAGCTGTGCGAGCTATTTTACACTTAACTGTATTAAGAGGAGGCTGTCCGGACAGCGGTGAACCGGACGGTATGTTGGGGTCATTCTTTAACCGATCGGTGCTGGGCTGCATGTGCATACACACGTTCGAGTGCATCCATCGCGCGCGCCGGCTATCGATTAAACCGCGACGAATTGAATTCTTGAGCGAGACGTCACCGTTCGACATTTCAATCTGGGACTTTATTTCGAGCGATCGACACTGCCATCTTGACTCGACTATCTATCCGAAGGACAGCCTTATCCATTGGGCGAGTTCGCGGGGGTTGATGATCGATCACAACTAGACTCTGGATCTTTCTACAAAATGGTTGTAAACAAATTTTAAATGCTGCCATTAAATGAAAAAATAATCCGTTCGAATATTTTTCATAGTAAACAATAATTTTGACGGGCTGCGTTAAAAATCGTAAATAACAAAATGCTCGTGAAATCTTTTTACGATTATTTAAATCGGATCAAGAGTATACCACTCAGAGTATATCACAAAATTTATAAAATGGAGAAAATTCCTCTCCATCACTAGAACAATAAACATTTACTGCATTGGTTCCAAATTTAATAAATTGTATCAATCCATATTTCCAATTTGACAGCCGATTTTCACTGGAGTACGCAACGTAAAATCGAAAGAAGTATTTTTTTAATGATTGCAACAAAATATTGGTTAGAAGGTACAACCGCGTCTAGGGTCTACGATCCGACGATGCAGCACCAATTATGCTACCCAATGATCAATACTGCTTCGGAGGCGAATCCCAGCCGCTTTCAGTGATCAACAGGGCCACAAAGAAAAAATTTAATAAGAAAGGAAAAGGCTCCGGTACGCTTCGCGCCATCGATGAAAAGAAATCAAACATGGTCCCGAGGCTCGAATAGCCGGCCACTAGTTGAATAGCACCTGATTGTAAGACGTGTACGTTCAGACGCAAATTAGTAAGTCTGCTCGCAATCCGGACCAGCCTTTTTCTTGCTTCCGACGAGCAATGGCCGCCATTCAACCTCCGCGGTGACACAGGAAGCTGACAGTTGTTGCAGGAATATGCACTGGCATCGAAAGTTTCCAATTTTAATTTCTTGCTTGAACAAACCTGCTCTGGGGTATTCAAAACATGCAGATCGAAAAATGCTCATTTCTCGGGCGAGTATAGAAGCGACGTGGATCAGATTTTTACTGTAGAATAAACGTGCTGTTGTAAATAGTGTCTTAGAATTTTTCAGATTTTTTTCAAACAGATGAACCGTGCAACGGATTTCAACATTTCCTCTACGAGGGGGGGAGGTGTGACTGTGTTAAATGATCTGGAGCACTGGAAGCATTAAACTACAATTTCGCCGACTACGGCGGTTTAATTAAGGAGCCTTTGACCCCGTTATCGGCTCGCTATCATTGAAATCGAATGGGGCACCGGTTGCGAGAATCACGCAATCCGTCTAGCCCTGTTCCGGGAGGCTGTAGTTGGTTTGCAGTCCGCGGTGTACCTTACGACCCAATTAATTGGCACAATCGCGAGGCAAGCTGCGCCCGTTTAACTTCCGGTACGAAGCAGAGACATTGCCAGCAGCTGGCTTCCGTGAACCAAGCTACGAATAAAGTGGCGTTCGTCGGTGCGCGTTAATGTTCCCCACGATACGAGGCAATAATCTCGGAGACGACCAAGTTTCCTAGACCAAACAATACCCCGGGAACCCCCTTTTCTTCCTCGCGTCGCACAGGGGAACCGGCTGCCACTATCAAATCCGGTTTTCTTCGCAAGGAAACTTCTCGCCACGCCCGTTATTCTACCATCGCGCGTCGTTCACTCTAATTTCCTCCACTGGCCCGATGGATCGGGGGAAAAAGTTGCTATTGCATGCGGAAATCACTTGCCCACGATCTATATTAGGTGAACGAATTAATACTTTATATACCGGAAGCGGACTTTTACTGTCACAGCTAGAGCCGTGACTTATGAGATGCCCGGGTACTCGGGTAAACGAAAATTACCCGGGTAGCCGGGTATCTCATAAAATAGTCGGCTACCCGGGTATCACAGCGGATCGAGGAATTTGGTGACATTTTCCTACATTACTGTCGTACTGTTATGCCGTGAAGATGAAAGGATGGGGTTGCCTCGAGAAATAATCCTTTTTCTTCTTTGTAACTTGAAGTTTATTGGGTAGGCCACACCAACAGATTATTCACAAGAAATCGCGCTTTACAGAAATTATAAGTCCCTACAACATAACTGACGGCTCGGAAGTGAACCCGATTCAATGAGAGGGTTCCTTATATAGATTCTTTACAAGGACCTTTGGTCTACTCAGAAATGTGTCACTGGACACGTAACTCTGCTGTTCCTAGTCCAGCCAAACATTTGAGTCAGCTTTTGGGTCAAAGGCGAAGATGAAGTTTGTTTAGAATCTTATCGGGAAGGGTGATACGGCATAACAGTACTAAGAGACATTGTTGTTTTTCATTCCTCATTAAGCCCCTTTTCATTTCCCATCAGTTTTAACTCCATAAAGTAATATTTTGTACTTCTGAATTGTGTGAATGTTTTCTCTAAGATCCGTATCAATGCCTCCGATCGGAAACATTCTGCCGGGATGTACAAGGTATAGGAGACACGTATAAAAGTCTTCTTGGAAGTAGATCAGCAATTCTTTCAAAGACACCTAGTGTATTTAAGACGGCTATCCAGAATGAACCGGATGGCATCGATATGACGCGAGTATATTGACATAGGCACACGAGCAAACCTCCCGAGGGGTTTCGGAAAAGTTGAATTCATTTATGCGGCCTTGTGAAACGCGCGTGGCCTCGATAAGGAACGCACGGAGTAGAGGAGGAGGCGGAGAAGAGAAGAAGCGTTCGATCGACTGGGGAAAGATGGAAGCCCGAAATTAGGGTCCGATCGGAATTCGGAACGCCAAGCCGTACAATTAATTCCGTCGAACATATGTCCATGTCTTTCTTAATCGCCGGATGCCGGAACGTCGGACAGATAACAGATCTGACTTGGTCGTTTCCGATCCATGATACTATCAATGTACCTATTGGCGATCTATTACTCTCAACTGATATACGAACATTCATTTTTCGATAACTTCCTATTGTACGATGCGACGGGGGTCAAGAGTGACAAGTAGCGAGGCACGCGCGAGCGTTTTTCCGGGCCGACACACCTAGTTGGTTCTGTCGGTTGGAGGAGCAATTAATGGAACCGCAGGAAGGCAGCCACGGTGGCAGCCTGTCCCTCTGCTGTCCCGTGCTTGCGGCAAGAGACGATGCGCCATTAAATTATGCGTCACCGCTGTGTAGCGGTTTATGGCCGATACGACTCTACACACACTGCACACTGCACACTGTACACACATACACCAGAGGGGAATCGAACGTATAGCTCCTCCGTGGAAACCGCGTTAGCGCACCATTCCGGGGATCGACAAGGCGGCTTCGTCACGACATGCGAACCCACCCTGCCGATTTCTCTCTGTGCAAATTATTATAGAAGAGGGAACGAACAACTGAGCAGAGCAAGCAAGTGAAGATCTCCTCCATGGCGCCAGGGTAATAAAACTCGTAGCCGAACACGCGATCGATTAGATACCGTTCAGATGTAGGGAAACCTGTCCACAGTGAATGAACATAAGAGAACATAATGAACATAAAAAAACTTTTTAAAAACCACGCTTATATTGAAATGCACTAAAAAGGAGAAAATAATTAATTCCCCAAAAGTTTAATCAATCAGTTCAAAATTTCTTCCACTATAAAATTACTGTCGGAATAAATAGAAAAATTGAATATTAATTTTTAAATAAAATCATGACATTAGTGAGAGAGAGAGAGAGAGAGAGAGAGAGAGAGAGAGAGAGAGAGAGAGAGACTATAAAAATAAAAGCGTGGAGCGCGAAAGTATATTGACGTAATCTTTGTGGGCGCTCCACGCTTTTATTTTTATAGTCTCTCTCTCACTAATATAAGCGTGGTTTTTAAAAAGTTTTTTTACATATATTATATTTTATTTCCTACTTTTATATTGTGTGTGTCATCGGAAGCAAGTGTGTATGTATACAAAATTTCAACAAGATTGGATTATGGAAAGAGGTTTAAAATTCGATTACAAGATTTGTAACACCACGGCAAGTTAATATAAACGTGGTAGAAAATAACATTTGTGATGCCTATGTTGAAATGTATAAAGTAATTCAGTTGTAAGTTTGCGGGGAAACGTAAAAGAAATAACATCTATGGAAAGAATGTACCCAAAGATTGTAGTCGAACTTTTCCTTCGTATTCCTAAATCTTCCCGGTATCAACTAATCTACTGTCTACTTATCTCCAAGTTCCCAGGGTCCCCCATCTACAGTGTCTTTTGCACTAAAGGACAGTAGAAATACTCAATTTTTCGATCCCCAACTGGTTCAGGAGAGTGCCCGTAAAGAAGAAATTAACCCCTAGTCTCGCAAGGGGGTAGAAAAACAGATGATCGCAGGAAGATAAACTTAAACCAGGCTCAGCCCTCTTTATCCAGGCTTGAGAAGAGAATCCTCCAGAAGGAAATTAACAGGCACAACGGGCAGATCCGTGGGAAAGTTCGAAAAAAATCTCGTGTTTAGCGATCTTAGGCTTATGTTGGAGCTGCGACAGAAACTATGCGAACGTTGATCGAATTGGATCATCTAGTTACTAGATTCCAATGTGTCGATTCTTTATGAAGAACAGTTAAGTTCCAGTAGACTTCATCTATACATGTAGACTATTAGACTATTGAAGACTAACACGCTTGGTTCTCAACGTTCATTTTCACTGGTCACTCGATACCAATACTCCCTTTTCTTCGACCATAAACACTCCCACTAAAGAAACAATAATAGACCATGATCTTTAATCAGAGGTCCATCGAAAATGTGCCTTTAGGCGAGCTTAGTTGTCAAGCGAGATAACGGCGATCGACGAGAGGGTGGCCAGCCATTTTGCGTTCGATCGCGATATTTTCGGTTAATCCGCAAGGTAATGGACCCTCTGTAAGCCGTGTGACTGCTGAAAAGTCATGAACCCTGCCTCGTCGCTTCAGAACAAACAACGGGGCCGAAAAATTCCCGATCCGAACCCGACCCGTATTTTTGGGTACCAGGCCACAGAGTTGTGCAGCATTACAATTGAATTACTCCAGGAATTATAATTACAAAGTAATCGAATTACATTGTATTTCAACTATACTGTATTTCAATTACACATCTGATTAAAATACTTAGTAATTGAATTAATTGAAATGTTTGAATTATTTAATTCAGTTACGACGTAGTTGAATTACTATACAATTGAAATACAATGTAATTCAATTGCGTAATTGAATTACGATATAAATATAGAGATACGTATATTTTTGTTCAGGACTCTAGGATTCCTTTCCGACTGTTGATATTGGAAGCGAGACGCAAGCGAGACAGCAATAAATTCACGGCGCTGTATCACCGCATTAAAATACACGTGTAATGTGCATACACGAATATTTGTGAAATACACGGTGACCCGGATTATTACACGGTTTCAATATCCGGATTCGTTTATTACACGTGTACAGCGTAGAATAGGGACCTCTAACTCCTACGTAGTGCTAGTATAACATAAGCGCAGCAGACAGGAACAGGCTAAGGCGGTCAGGTGATCGAGCGAAATCGCTTAGGGATGCACCGATGCAGCCGGGGATTATCGCATCGAGCATAATCGCATGCAAACCGTGGGGTGTATACTCACTCGTTCTGTATGGTGAGCATGAACTGCAAGGGGCCAGAGATCTCTCGGCGATCTCTCGCGATCTCTCGCGATTCGATGGATCCGACTTCGGGCCTGAATGGCTTCGGCACGGCCAGCCATATTATCTCATAGAGGAGGCTGAAGATGCTCTCTCTTTCTCTATCTTTCTCTCCCTCTGTCTATCTTTCTCTCTGTGCGTGTGTGTGTGTGTGCGTGTGCGTGTGCGTGTATGTGTATGTCCATTCGGTCTCGATATAAAGGTACACGCGGGGAAGGGGCCGCCATAAAACCATCTGAATGGCGAACACGACTACAAATATGTATAATCGGAGTCGGCTGCAATGTTACGGCCGGGTACGATGTGCTCGAAGATCGACAGCTCGATCCCAGGCTCGGATCTCTCGCGATCCAGAATTAATCCTTTGCACTAGGGATTTTTTATTTCGATTTCAACCACAACGAAACTGGCGACACATGATTGAGCCACTCGATTCTTTTATTTTTATTATACAATTTTTATGCGTTTGATCGTTCAAAATCTAAGATCTACGAAACGGCTGAACGTAGAAAGCTAGGGTTTGAGCCATTAGATGATTTGACGCCAATCCACATTCGAAAAAGTCCATTCGTTCAAAAGTTGTGACGACTTTTTCGCCCTCTTTTGGGCACGTTTCTGCTTATAATTTTTGACTGGTAACACTAATATTCAATTTGAGGTACTCATTGGATTCAGTTCGCCGAGTTCTTTCAAATAGCCACTGATCCGATTCTGTAGGTTGCATAGTTTAGGAGTTATAAGTTATAACACAAAAAGTGTGCGTTTTTCTTGAACTTTTTGGTTTACCGACTTTTTAAACAGCTGTAGCTCTCTCTCTCTCTCTCTCTCTCTCTCTCTCTCTCTCTCTCTCTCTCTCTCTCTTTCTCTCTCTCTTTCCAACGGTGGGTTGTAGGAAAAACCTGAGATCTTTCATATTTGACACTTTTTTCTCCGACGCAATCTAAGGCGTCATGCAAAAAACGATATGAACTCGAAAATGTTGATAGTTTTGCTTTAAGATATTTTCGGCCGTAACTTTTGAACCGTTTATCGGAAATAAGTTTTGGGCAATTAGGCTTACTTGGCGTGCGAAAGTCTATACATAAAATGAGTCCAACAGTTTTACAGAAGTTAGAAGCAGAAATATTGTCAAAACGGTAAAATATGGTAAAAATTGTGAAATAAAACATATTAGAAACGTGCGTTTTCTTTTTTCTTTGTTTTCCACTTGACCACACACAGACTGAGCCACAGCAACGCGTGGCCGGGTACAGCTAGTTCCGAATAAAAATGTATTAACCTATTTCAATTCGTAAATGAAATTTGAAATGAGAGGATTAAATTAGTTTAAGGACGTTGATATATTATTTTTAAAATCTATTAGGATTATGTGTTAAATTATGAACAGAGGTATTTTCCATGACAATTGTATTTTTCGTAAAACTCCGCAGTCTAATAATAATTATTACGGGTTTCGCGACTTCAGATCCTCAGAAATGCAAAGTAAAAATGATCAGCACCGTTTGCAGGAAGTGGAAGCCAATTAGAACTTTCAGATCACTTCCTGGCTGTCGAATAAAATTGAGGTTCACCTGTTTGGAACCGGCAGCCCTGCTAAAACCCCATTATGTCTTCCGTAATTCGAGCCGAGTGTACCTAAGCGACTCTTAGCCGATCCAACGCCTCGGGACAAAAAGTAATCGCAGCTCGCTCCGAGGCACGTATACGCGCGTTGAACACTTTAAGCATATCCGTTCTTATCCTTCGAAGAACCGAGAGGAGAGCCAACAGGACGGAAGTAAAACGGGGGAAAAGTTTGCGACAGATCGTCCTTACGATCTCCTCGAAGCCACACACCTCGAAACCAACCCCCTCTCTGTAACCTGTTAACCGACAGCGAAGAGTAAACTCGATGATACTCTAGGCTGTTTAACCCTTGACCTTAATTGTTCCATCAATTAATCTTAGGACGACAAATCTTCTGTTGAATCTTCAACTTTGACTCTTATGTGGCCCCAACAAATCCAGATATCCATCCAGATATACACATTCGAAGGATCTGCTTCAATCATTTTTATTTTATTTTTATTTTAACAATCAAATTGTATACAATTCTTTGTAGATTATTGACTTGATCATTTTTAACATTTTTATGTCAGAAATGATTTTTTATGTTCTGAGAATTAACCATTTTTGTGTGTTCTTGAGAAAGCATCACAATATACACAGTATATTATATTTAAACAACATTTGAAGCAAGGGATGCGATCTTTAGGCATCAACTTTCCTCTGACATTATTCAATCTATTTTTAAAAATATGAGGAAAAAGGGGATTAAAATTAAATAAATTATTTCTGGTAAGGTTCTATAGACTCTCCTGAATTAGATAGTATATATTTTTGTACCAATGTACACAGTTTAGAATATTTAAACACTATTCGAAGGGAAGCAAGCCCACTCTACCATTTTACTATTTACCTTAAAATATGTGATGCAAAACTCTATGTCAAAATTGAATAAATTATTTTTGGCAAGATTCAGCATGATTTTCTCGATTATCAGAAAAAATCATCAGGTTTTCGATATCCACCCAGTATATAATATTTGCAACGCTTCTGCACAGTCTTAGACAGTAAAGACGATGTTCCAATGATAATAATAACAATGATTACATCATCCCGAGGTTGATTGCGAACCGACACGCCCGAGAACCCTTATTATTCATCTTTCACTATGACCGCGCGGATTTTCACGGTAGAGAAGCCACCCGATTAACAGGTTAAACATGCACAAACAAATTAGCGCGCGTGTCGCGCGATTCACCCGTGGGATTTGCAGTTGCACTACTACGAACTGCAACCACCGAAACACGAAAATTGTTGGTTCCTCATTTCCTCGAGAAAATAATTATAACAGAACATCCCCCTTTAACGCTAAGCGAGCATCCAGCAATTAAAGCGACCTGTTTATTGCCATTTGCCGGACATTTTATTACGTGACATTTCAAACTTCGATCTACGAAACACACTGACACAGTATACACCCATGCAATTTTATTAGAGGCACAAGAAAATAATCTATTCTTCAACCCTTCAAGTGTTTTTCATATAATTTTTACAAATCGTATATCTTATACTTCAGTTTACTGTTAGTTATACTTAATGGCGAATAGTTTTTCAATCGTTTTTTCGTAAATGTTATTTACATAACTTTAAATGTAATCAATGCATAAGTGTTGAAAAAGTGCATGCGTGGAAAAAATGATTCTGCAATTGTAAAGCAGTCTGTGTATGGGGAGAAAGAGCAGTTTGGCCGGAAGTGTACGGTAGTGCCTCGTTAGATGGCCACGCCACAGGAACAGATCCATTCAGCTATCGATAAAGACGATTATGTCTTCTTCATCGAGTCCATTGTCTCGCAAGGGATGCTCGAAAGGCGACCCTCTCTGATTTCAATGAAACCCCCTATAGCACAATAGACTTGTGCTAGAAACATAACCGTAATTCTAGCCGAAGATGTATCCACCCAGCTTCGAGAAAATTATATACGTAGCTATGTACCTTAGGAAGTCCCTAGTCAGCTGTGTCGATCCATAGTGAAAAGCTTTATTCAATAATTACCGGAGGCTTGTCGCCTCTAGATTTTCCATAATGAAAAGCTTTATTCAATAATTACTCGCGGGGTTGTCACCTGTTTGCCTAAAGAAGACACCTGGATGCACCTCAAAGACACACTCGATACAGTAAACCGCTAGAAAAGAGGTCCAGAGAACACAGCAAAATTATAACTATAGCCACCGGCTACATTATTATTACAAACAAATATTACTTTAAAAGAGAACGACAGTTAGGTTTCAATGTTTTCACTGTGAGGCCTAATCCTGTGCGTTTTCCTTTGCTAGGAAAAAAACGGTACGCATTTTTATTATTAACAAACGTACTAGAAAGTACAAAGAAAGGAAAAAGGCAGCTTTCACTGCTTTGAGCCAGGTACAATCACGGGAAAGTTTCTCTTCGAAGAAATAAGTTTGCAAACATTGTTTATCATGAATAAACTTATTTTAAAAAAGAGAAAGACCGCTTCCAATGCCGTAAGTCAGATTTAATGCTAGAAAATTATTTTCTCGTAAAAGTACGTTCACCAACATGTTCGTTGTAAATAGAAATATTTTGTAAAAATGTTCTTTTACCTTTTTCAAGCTAGCTTTTAGTGCTTTGAGCCACGTTTAACCATAGAAAAGTTTCTTTTCGTAAAAATGCGGTAGCCAACAATTTCTGTCATGAGAGAACGTATGTAAAAAAGGAAAGAAGAACTTTCATTGCTGTGGGCAAGGTAGAACTCCCAGGAAATTGTTCTTCGAAAAAAATTGCGGCCCCCAACATTTAATAATTTATCGTTACTTACAATTAGACTGCGGATTTTATGTACTTATGACAAAAATGGGCACGTACAATTTAAAGCAGTTTACATGTTAAAAATATTTAAGGAAAATCAATGTATTTGTTTCAGCTTAATAGGATAATTAAAAGAGGAATACAATTTTTATTTGGCTCTTGTGTCCTGCAATCAATGCGGACATTTTTTATTTTGCATGAAGATCCGCAGTCTACTTATAATTAAGAGGTAGCTTTCAACGTTCAGACTCGAGTTTAAACCCGGACAACTTTCCAGAAAAATTACAGTCGCCAAAGTAAAAGAACGTTCGGGGATAGCGTCGGACATTAAACGAGACAAGCCGGCGGCCATCTAGCGCGGCACTACCGTACACATCGACGAAAAGGAAGAAAAGCCAGCATGCTGAGATGGTGAGAGACCGTCGAACACGGCCGGGCACGATCAACCGACGTAACGTCAATAGAGAAAATTGCTCTTACGCGTGTTTAAACGAGGACCACGAGAGACACGTGGTTGCAGTCACGAGGACGTTCCTTCTCGCGAACAAAACTCAACTCTCCCTCTCTCTCCCTCTCGTTCTCTCTTTCTCCCACGCGACGCGAGAGAATCGCTCTTCTCGTTCCCTTTCGTCTCTTTCCCTGCGATCCGTGTGTCTCCTCTCCCGAACAATAAATTCCCAGCTATACTCTGGCTTGGATCACGATCCACGGATCGATTTATCCTTCACCTCCCACCGGAAAACGGTTCCCCGATCCTTATACAGGATAGAATAGGAGAATCCACATAAAGGGTAGAAGGATGAAGATCTATCTTTCTTTTCTTTTGATAGTTGTGTTGAAGAAGATTCTTTTCTTTAGATTTTTGTGGCTGGTGTTTCTCAAGAATGCACTGTTATGGGTTGACGGTTAACGTGAAGTTAGATGTCGATGTTGATTTCGAAAAAGAAAACAGAGATCGAGCACGATCAAGCACCGGTATGGGATCCAGAGAGCGACGGACGAAGTCGAAAGAGCGAACAGGTGTTCCCGCATGGCATGCGCGACCGCGTACTGACGCCGCGATCCAGGAACGTCGACGTTGATACACGACAGACTCCTTCGACGCCCAATGCGCATCCACAACAACCCTGCCGACCACCATCACACACCCAACCCTCTTCCCTTCCGATTCTTCAGGCTCCTACCCTTCTTACCAACATGCTTCTTCTGCTTTTTGTTCTTCTTCTTCATTTTTGTTTTGGTTGGGTTTCGTGATGAGCAGACATAGTAGACTGAATAAGTAGACTTCCCCCAAAAAGCAGACTAAAGCGTCCTCACAATTTCTACATAAAGATCTTGTTTGTCATTATGTCTTATAATTATACTGGGTGCTTCTTTCTTTTGCACTGTAGTGTATAAAAGAAATTTAAAAAAAAGACAGGAACTTGGACAGAAATATTTTGGTCCGTGTGAGGCTACTTATACAAAATAAAAGTCGATAACGTATATCAGGGTTAGACTCAAGATTCAAGACTCAACCCTCGTGCACCGATCAAGCCAATTTGATCCGAAAGTAAACCTTTCTTTTTGATTACAGTTTCTGCGATAGGACCACCCCTTGTGTCAATTTGACTTGAACCTTTTGTAACGAAAATGGATAAATGGTCTTAAAATAACAAAAAACAGGTAAGAATATCGGTACATTATTTTCAATTTTATCACAAATTATATTAAAGAAGAAATTTCACATCTGTTGCAATTTTTATTGAACATAAAAACCAGCAGTATTATCAATACATTATTTTCAACTTTATGAAATGATTAAGAAAGGGGTTTAACATCTGTGTCTTGCAATTTTTATTTCCCATAAGAACCAGCACTTGAATGATTACGAAGAATCGTTCGATTTCCTATGAATTAAAAATCTCAGTAAAAAAACTTCACGCTGGAAATAGCTTCTATCCACCCTGAACACTCTTTACGATGCTATCGATAGTACTCCATTCTTATCATTTACCTTTTTCGAGTACTGTATAGTTTGATATGACTCAAATCAAAAAGTGATTGCAGCATGTACTTCGTTTCATTTATAAATAAGTAAAATGCACTACTCTAAACAAGAAATAGAATATTCGTCGTGTTACGATTATTCTTTGAACGATTCTTACAAAATTTAATAGCGGACATCAAACTATTATAATTCTATGCAATTTTTGAAAGGTGCACGCATACGTGCATAACCGGTTGCATACTTTCGAGCGCCTCGCGATGACATCTATGATACAAACTACCAATCACTAGCCAGCGCAAAACTTTCCACTTTCCACGTCAATCAGAACTTTTTATCTTATCTCACGCACGATGCTAACATTTATTTTTTTAGTCGTCCACGGTTTATCGTATTTACTTCCCCATTTTAAAAACAGTCGAAACCACTAAACTATTTATTAACACAATTATAACATTGATAATCCACGACACTTGTTGATCGACGAAATGCGCGCGCGCGATTCAAACACGAAAAATCAAATCTAAATTCATGCCCAGAATCAAATGAATTAGAACTTGTAACAGATATTTTTTGGTATAGGTATTTCCCAAAATTTGATAACACCAAAAACAACAGATTGTTAATTGCTATAGAGCATAATTGTGTCACTGTACTTGCGGTCAAGTGCACAGAGATTTCTGTTGCTCTTACGAAATGAAATCATGTACAAACACGTGATTAGATAAACGCGAGGTTTTTTAATGGCAAAATGTAATCGACATTGTACCAATCCTTACATACCCCGCAAACGATACAGTTCAGAACGATCTCTTGATCAAGGTATACTTTTGGTAAAATTAGCATTAATTCCATGTTGTGAATAAACAATTTATACTGGATCTGTTGAATTACGTACCGCTTGTTGTCTCTATCGAATCATCACTTAAAAACTATATACGCGTTCTTCGTTTATTTCAGAACAATACACCAACAATGTCTTTGGACGTCACTGGACTCAACATCGTGAAAAGAGAACTGCTCGTTCCTTCGCTCAACGAAATCAAGGATGGTAATTCATCGATTATGTATTGGTATCGATCAATTGTGGTACAGTAGAACCTCCCGTATCTGTGTTAATTAACAAAAATGACTGGATAATAGGATATTCAATTTTTTATATTAAATTTTATCTCTTCTTGGCTGTTAGATCAATGACTAGAGTACAAACTAAATTATTACGATAAGGGTATAAAGGGTGCAAAGAATTTAATATTGTCACAAAACACCTGCTTGGGTAACAGACCCTCTGGATAATAGATACGGGATACTCTGCTGTATTATGGTAATTTAGAATGGCATGACACATGTGTTTTCCTCACAGTGATAACAGAAGGCCTGACGAAGAACTTCGCCGAGGTTCAGGTCGAAGTTGTGAACTGCCCAGACTTAACGCAAGAACCTTTCACACTCGCTGCACCAGGTAATTACACATTCAAACCTAAAGACCCTCTTAAATATTTTCTATTATGGCTTATGCTATTCTACGATATGTAATCAGGCTTAGGAGGTAATACTACGGTACTGGAAATTGGGGGTCCCCCATTCCTTCTTCCTTTGGTACAGAGAGACAAGGTATACGACGTCCAAAAGCTTGTGAAACACTTGCAGTGCTGCAAGAACCCCTTCGTCATTGGAGCGGGAGCTGGACCATGGCCGCACATAAATTGCAACTGCGAGGTATGCTCTGTAACTTGCATTCTTCGAATCGTTTTGTTCATCAGAGAATCTCTTGCAGCTTATGATGAATCTGGTAATGCCAAACAACAATGTGAAAAACGAGAGCCGTATCGCATCCGTTGACAAAACCAATGGGAAATGCGTACTGCAAACCTTGCCCGACGATGAAACCAGGTTAGCTCTGTTAGCCAACCTGTTTGTCAGCGAGGGGAAACCAGGACAGGTCTTAAAAGTTCATGCCAAGAAACGCACTGGGGACAACGATTTCATTGCAAGCATGCAGAAGGCACTTGAGCAACACTACCAAAACGATCTTGTTGGTATGTGCACACTTCTTTGACATTCACAATAAGTATGAATAGAAAGATTCAACATATTTTAGCAATATCTTAGCATATGTTAATAATAGCATAATTTTGGAAATTGTAGGATTAGGAGGAACGTTCTTGATGACCGACGGTAAGATCAAACAGCACGTCATGAGCGACTTCTCGACGGTTCCACTGAACACAGAAGCAAAGCTGAACGATTGGCTGCGTTTCTACAACATGTCCACACCTCTGGTCGCCGTGGGCACGTTCGTCAGCTCCGAAAGCGTGAGTGTAACTGCACCAAAGACTCACTATGCATAGATCTAAGTTTTCTAATGAATATCATCATTTTAGGACATTGATCTCCGTGTCCAACACTTCCACAGTTTCTCTCATCACGGAGAGGGAGGTCATTATCACATTGACACGACTCCGGAAACTATTGAATACTTAGGGTACTTCAATTTAGGAAATGTGCTGTACCGTGTAGATCAGCCAAAGACTGCTCTACAATTTGGAAAGGACTGATTCGTTCCAAAAGTACTTCCACAAACTGCCATGAGGATCTGAGCGTGTTTGTCTCATACTGTTTCAAGGCTACACACATGATACAATAAAAACAATGCATTTAATAGCAGCATGATTGAATGGATTTCTAGTGGAAAGGTGCATGTTACATTTCGCAAAATTTACAGGACTATGTGAAGACAATTCGTTGCTAAATGTATCAATGAGATGTTCATCCTGCATTTCTGTACAGTTCCTGATCTCCAGTGCCATTGTCAAGTATTAAAAGCTATGACAAAGTGACTTATATATATCACACTGACGCTCATTCCACAGGAAATCCATTCAGAAAATTTGTAACATGCGCCCTTCTTCTTGATACGCACATAATTATATGGACATTGCCTTTCCAGTAAATTAAGGAATAGTTTCTATATTTTCAACGCGCGTTTCGGTCATTATCCCGCGTGTTATAGTTTCACAGTTTCGCGATTAAGAGTGTCTAAATCCGATCGTCGTTGTATTTCCCAAATCTTCCTACCGTCCTTAATCCCCCATAATCTGTTTAACGTGCAAAGCTGTATGTTAATTCTATCAGACGGCAGACGGTAGACGGTGGTACATTGCCGGTATCTCGTTCAGTATAATTGTATAGCGTATCTGTTAAGGTGGTCGGACCATGAAAATGAAGTTCAGCATCGAGTCCACCGCTTCTTACAACAGTATAGATCCGACGTACCTCCATACAGAACAATTCGCCAACAATGCTGAGGCTTATCAAGAGGGTACCAAATGGTTCGGCGTGTTTTTGGCGTTTCTGTCAGGTACATTCTTCACAATAAGTTCAGCATTGGTCAAGGCGATTCAAAATGTGGACCCCATGGTGTTGCTCGCTATCAGATCTCTCCTACAAATGCTAGTCATGGCTGGTGCAGCGTTCAGAGCCTCCAAAAGCATATTTGGTCCCAAGGACCAGAGGCTACTGCTGCATTTCCAGGTATGTTTACTTACTACACTCCGCGAAATTACCTTAGTTCTTGAAGCTGTTTTATCCAGGGCTTCGGAGTCGGTACTCTCGGTACTTCGGACTCAGACTCCGACGTCGATTTCGACTCCGATTCCGACTCCGGCTCTCCAAATTGAACAAATATTTACTCAAAATAATTAAGACTTGTAATAAAACTGAATAAATAGTTGAAATATTGTATTAAAGTCTAAGAATATGGAACAGATAACTCTGATACAACACAACACGACTGTTACTTTCTCACTTTCAGTATAATACTACTACCATTAGTTTAACTGTTTCTCCTCTACATAGTGCCGAGGTATATATGGTACATATACACATATGCATAAATCTATTAATGGTTTATAAACAAAAGAGCCAGAGTTGGAGTCGTAGTCGATATATTTTTTTCCGACTCTGACTCCGACTCCGGGAATCAATATATAGCTTTTTCTTACTCCGACTCCGACTCCAGTGATCAGCAATTACATACTCCCAAACTCCGACTCCGACTCCGAAGCCCTGGTTTTATTCCGTAAAAATCGTTTACTTTTTCGTTATTTTCGGTATAGAAGACTTTAATAAATTATCTTTCATAGGGAATAGTGGGAGGCGCAACTCTATCGCTGCTGTATTACAGCTTCCGTGAATTACCCATAGGAGATGCGACGACAATTATATTCAGCTCTCCGGTTATAGTCATCGCTCTCTCTTTCTTTTTCTTGAAGGAACCATGCGGCATACTGCGTGTAATAGTCATGTGCTCCCTCTTCGCAGGTGTGGTTTTTGTGTCCAAGCCACCATTTCTGTTCCAGGTAAAAGAGTACACTATTATTAAATGTTTCATTAAAATCATATAATAACATTATTGATATTTGTCTAGTTACACAGAGCTGAGCCGTATAATCTGATCGGGTATATGTGCGCTATCCTAGCAACGGTCTTCACAGCTCTGAATATCGTCATCATGAGAAAATGTTCAGAGATTCATTACTCCACGATCATTTTCAATCTATCATGGTGGTCCCTTGTCACTGCAGTGTGCTGCTTCTGCATCATAACGGAGCAACACGTGCAGAAGCTGAAATTGCCCACTGACTGGTTCACGTGGACCAAGGTAGCGTTGGTGGCGATCACTGGACTGTCCGGACAAGTTTTAGTGACGAACGCGTTGAAAATCGAAGGCGCAGGCAAAGTATCGGTGACCAGGTCACTGGACATCATACTAGCCTATGTTGTGCAAGTATACCTCTTCGGGGACCAGCCATCGTCCACCAGTATAATCGGCGCGTTCCTTATCATTATCTCCGTTGTGTGCATGGGATTCGAAAAAGAGGTTTATAGTGTTTGCGATTTTATTCCCTAGTCAAAGATACAGTATCTTAAATTATTTATCTGTTCTTATAGTGTTAAACATAGATATAATATTATACACATTTTTATGAATGGTGAAAACATTGTTATTACACTATACTAAATATGATCTTGTGATCTTGCTAATTATAAAGTTTTCCAGATTTTACACGGTATAAAGACGAGCTCTACGCCAACTACCATTCATTTACATTATGTTCTTCCATCCCTCAGAGTGGTGCGTCTTGCATAAAATTGATCATTCGAGATATAGAAACAAATGAGTCAAGTATTTTATAGACAAAAACACTTCAACGAAATTCTCTATATATCGTGTCGATATGTGTAATAATAATAATAATAGTAATCCGCACACTGTTCATTGTTTTATCCTTAAAACGGTGTACAAAGTGGCGTTTCTCACGGAAATTTTGAAATTGCATAACTCTATGCATATTTACAATTGTACATACAGTTTCCTTCCTTTTCTTTTTATCATGTATATTTACCTAGAATTATCCGTGACTTTGTGCGGACGTAATTAATCATATCTCGGTCTCGTAATTGCTGATAATTTACTTAAAAAAAATACATCTAGGATTAACAATAAACCACTGTACCATTATATCGAAGATAATCGTATGTACAGTTTATCTTTTCCGTTTCTCAGCTACTTAATTCATCCTTGACAGATACAAACATTAGTCTAGTCCAAGAGACGCTATAAAGTATATATCTATACATGTTCCTTAGAGCTTAGTTTACAACCGAAGTGATACATGTACGTGTTTTTCTTCTTTCAGTGTTTAAAATTTTACCATGCAACACAGTATTATGTAATATATACTACAACTACTTATTTATAGTTTTATTTATTCTTTAAAAAAGAAGCTACGGATACTTACATGCGATCAACCCTCTTGAAAAAAGAAGCACTTGGGAAAAAAGAAGAAAGTATTGTGTACATGCCCATTGGGGATCTGTTGCTTTTACCTCGACTTTTTTTGTTTTACATATATTTTTTCCTGATTTCACAGCTGCTTGCACCGACTGCTTTTTATGTACGCATGAACCGAATCGATTTAAGAAACATTATTAACTACCGCCGTTGAACGGAATGTATAAACTGTAACACTCTGAAATCAAAATCATTTGTACATGATAATATCGTCATTCGCGTGCGTGAATTTGTTTCTTTTCCACTTTCTCCTGTATATGTAAATGTGTATTTACACACTCTTTTTTGTTTTCTTTTTATCCAAAAAATTATTTTACATTGGTCGTGTAATTTCTCTGTTTTTCCTAAATACTTTTATACCATCATTTTTCTTTCGACTGTACAAAAATCTGACTTATAATCTGTAATTCTAAGCACTCTTCAAGCGATCGTTAAGTATTTCTTCTTTTTCTTGTTTTAGATAGCATCCATATATATAATTACAAGTATCGTTACAGGAAGTTGTCGTTCCTCGAGTATGTACATAACATACAAAACATGATGCTGTCCTACTACGAATGTGGAATGCACCCTACGGCGCTCAAACGGATTTATACTAGTACATTCTATTTTTCGTGTTATGAAAATCATCAGCTCGCTCTCAGCTGGATCGTTGAATTTCCACGAATTCGTCATGTACGAAAATACAGAAACAAACGAACAATGCACACTACGTGCTATTCTTAAAGAGACGTGGATAAGAACACGAAATAATAAAATATATGTGTATACGGTGTATATACATTTTGGGCAAAATGCTACAAACAGTATCAGAATTTTCTTCATATTAAAAATATCTCTCGACTACAAAAATAGGGCACACACTGCTTTTGATTGATTTCCACACATAATGCTGTTGAAACGTTGTTAATCTTTCTTTTTTTTTTCTATTTAATAGTCGCGTGAGCTTAGAAGCTGCAAAATGGTGTTGTGGCGAGCCCACGTCATTTGGGGTACGTTCGCGTATGATTTTTAAGTAATTTTCGAAGCGACACTGACGTGAATTTTCATTGTTTAATTGCACGATCTTCCGTCTCAAAGAATTTTTTCTTTCGATCATGGGACGAATTCAGTCTAAAATGGCAAAGTAGTAAAACGTGTTTACAATTTTCATATATAAAGCTCGAATTCTTTTTAGACAGTAACGATTCACATAAAATCTTCGAAATATAATGCACTCGATGTTCAGCGATAAAACTCATCAATGGGACAATAGATAGTAAGCTAAAAAGTAATAGAAACTTTTGTATAGTAATAAATAACACAACTAAGCTTTTCGAACTACAGTTAGAAGGAAAACTTTAACAGAAGTGTATCATTATTTATTTTTCATAAAATAAACTGTTTAGATACTATCCAACGATGATACCCTTAAAATATCTGTATGAAACTAGAACATAAGATCTTGGATTAGAGACGAGACCTGAACTTTCGTAAGTCTGTCTAGTATGTATAGATTATAGTAATGGAAATGAAATTACATAATGTAGTTCGTTTAAAAATAATCCGATACAATGCTAAAGGTAGCACCCGACCCTAATGAGAAGCATCATCAACGTGTAACAAAAAGAAGCTATGGAGGCAATTAAAAACGTAAATACATACGCAACGAAGAAAATTCGAATTTCTTGGAAAAAATTAAAATTCAGATCTGATTGTGCACGATGCACCGACAACAGAAAAAGTAGAAAGTAAATCATTTCAAGCTTCAAAACGTTTCATTTTTTAATGTTTCCTTCTTCATAAAATTCTACACATAATACTTCGTACAATCTACAATATACAATGCCAAATGTGATGAAGTAGCTCTTGATTAACTTCATCAAGACCATTTGGATATATGTGAATTATAAACAAAGTATATCGTAATGATGAGCTTGTGTGTATATCTTATAATAAATTATCAATGAAACGGTAACAATGCGTTATTCTTGTTCCTTGGGTCACAAAAGGCTCGACAGTATGAAAACTAATTCGTATAAACGTTTCTTTTACACAATGCGTGCAATATACATTACGTATCTCACTGTAAAATCGAATTTATTCGGTTTAGGAGGAAATAGTTTCTCCCGTGCCTCTAAAAAGAATTATCTACTGTTTAAAAAATCGAGATCAAACGATTAAGATTCTATCCCGAGTTCTAAAGGTTGCAACGAATTAAAAAAAATGTTCAATTTCTAAATAATTATCTTTGAGGGTGGGACTGTAATATTGTATTCAAACTGTCTACGATAGTCTGATAGATTGAATTGATCAAAAGTATATGTATATACAGTGTGAATTTAATTTATAGAAACGAGTGATCTTGCCGTAAAATACACTTGTTTGAATATTTAGTATGCCTTAAGATTTTATGTACACAGAGTGTTATCGTTTCTTCTTTTTTTGTTCCGTTAAATTAATTTTCCTCGCAAAATCGTGGCAAAAGATTGGTCTAACTCTTCATACATTGTAAACGTACAAAACATTTGTTAACAATTCCTTACGAATTCCGAGCCGAATGTGTGTTTGCTAAATGTTCGGTACAAACACGAGTAGTATATAAACGAAAAACCCAACGACATATCGCGAACTAGTACGGTCCAAAAAAAGAAACTGTTTTCCGTGTACCTCCGAATGACACAATAAACTTAAAGAGACAGCATCAACGTGTTTAAAACACCATGTTAAACACAATGAAAACACTTTAGTGCGCTTCATAAAGCAAACGAGCAGAGGACAGAATTTGTTTGGCAAAACAGTAACACGCGTGATATTACGCCAAATATCTCGAATCAAATTAAACACATTAAACCTTCATTGACCATTTGTTAAAATATCGTTTGATTAAACAAGTATTCTTAGAATAGAAGAAATTCGCATACCTTCTTTAATTGCATTGAACAAATTAAATCAAATATGTATCGGAACGTGCACCAACAACTCTGCACGGCTGGAGAACACCGCGGAACACATCTCGCACGTGTATTCCACAGCATCCGGTATTATAGTTTCTGGAATATCATCCACGGGCGCTATAACACTATGGTGAACGGCCAACATCCGCTGAGGCGTCGACTCGACTTTCACACTGAGTTTCACGTTCCCGGCGCCAATTTCCTCGGCATTGTTCATCTGGTCCATATCGGGATGGTATTTATCCTCCTCGGCGGTGACGCTCGCCTCAAATGCAACTTCCAAATTACTCCCGTCGACCGCGTGCTCCATTAATCTCGCGGAGTCCGTGTTCTCCGTATTATTATTATTCTGCATCTCTTCCTGATCGATATCCATTGGCTCCTGTTTGATCCCGTGTTTCTGCTTCTTCATCCTCTTCAAGACACCCGACCTCTTTCTAGGCGTCGGCTCCATCTTCTCGTTCACGGTAAGAATGTTACCATTATTGTTCCTGTGGTTATTACTCGCCACTTTCTGTGTGTTAGGCTCCAGCTTGATGTTCGCCAACGGCATCATCTGGTGCGTCGTTAGAGCTTTCTCTTCCTTTGGTTTCGTAAATGTGGCAGGTGCCGGTTGAAGCTTCCCTTCGATGTGATAGCTGACGTTCTTCGTTCTCGGTCGGTTCCTCTCACCGCCCGGGAAGATCCCTAATTTGTGTTCATTTGGCATCACTTTCGGAGTCCTCGTTACCATCGTTTTGGTCTTCTGACCCTTCTTGACTCCGTCGCTACCGATCTCTACAGGCACCCTTGTTTTCTGCGTGTGAATCATTTTGGGTCTGCCAGGCTGACACGAGGCCTGGGCCTCATTCTTCTTCTCCTCTTTCCTGAGCTTCTTCTTCGACAGCTTGGACTTGCCTGGGTTCAGCTTCGAATTGCTGACTATCGAGTTGATGTTCTGCAGAGAGCTCTCAAAGCTCTTCAAAACGTTTTGGTATCCCTCCTCGACGTTCGACCGATGCTGCTTGTTCTTTCTTCCCAGTTTCCGCTTGGTGTTATCATCTGAATCGGAGCCTGCTTCCATTATATCGTATTGATCGGTAACACGCAACATCGTGTTCGTCTCGTGCGGCTTCAGCTTGCGTCTCCTTTTGTATTTGCGCGGTCCTGTCTGCGGCTGACGTCTCAACGCCGTGTTGTCGTCACAATGCTGCACGATGTGCGCGACTATCTCCTCGGATGTGCCGTACGCATCGCCGCACACCTTGCACAGGTAAGGCGTAACGCTACCTACACACTTCGGATCGGGCCCTGAATGATGAGCGCGAACGTGTTCCCTCAGAACAACCTGGACAAATGAAAACGTTAATATGCGATTTACACGGGTGCAGAAATAATACCCATACTAACCCTGACAATCGGTTTGCGTTTGGTTCCAACCTTATTGTCAGAGGTAGTAGTAGACAGTAGTTTCTAGATAATAGGGCGTAAATTGAGCTTTAACTTACTCTCTGATTGAAAGCCCGCGGACAAATTGCACATCCATACGGTTTCTCGCCTGTGTGAATGCGTTCGTGTTTTCTCAATGTGCCACCATCTGCGAACGCTTTCCAACAAAATCTACAACCATACGGTCTCTCTCCAGTGTGGATACGTATGTGAATCTGTTGCGAACTGCGGCTGCCAAATGTTTTTCCACATTCCCTGCATGGGAAAGAGCGGCCGCCCAAATCTTTATTATGCGAATGACGATGACTGACCAAAGCTCTACCATCAGGAAACTCCTCTCCGCATTCGTCGCAAACCACCATTTTATTACGATGCGACACCATGTGTCTGAAAATCGAGTAAATAATTAGTTTTCAAAAATTTTTTAACACGTTACAATTGAGCCTCCCGTATACAGAAATGTCTAACTACTAGAGGTGGCGAGAATCCGAAAATATTGGATCGAGACGGGTCAAGAATTTTATTCGAATTCTCGAATATATTGGGATTTATCAACCCGTCTGGACCCGCCCCCACCATCAGGTACCCTAAATTTTCGGGTTCTTGCACATCTCTATTATATACTCTCAATTTCTTATTAACATGAATATGGAGGGCTTCACTGTACCGATAAATACCTCCGTAATCTGGCTTTGCTGTGAAAACGTTTTCCGCATTTTGTGCACCCAAAGGTTTTATCAACATTGTGCACCCAAGAGTGCTTCAACAAACTCCGTTTGTCTTTACATGTTTTCCCGCAAAGTGTGCAAGTGTTCGGCGGAGCATCCTCGGCATGATTTTGACGAACATGTTCCGCAACTTCAGCGTCGTCGCGACATCTTTCACCGCATAGTAAACACCGTCGACTGGGTGATCTGAGCACAGTAAACTAATTAATATATCCGAATTTACGTACCTCTACAAATAAATTTTGTGCGAGTAGTACCTAGCGTGAAGTTCAGCGTGCGCTAACAATGCTAAAGCCTCTTCGAACCATTCTCCGCAAACATTACAAACATGATGTTGACTCGAACCTTCCATTGTATCATCTTCTTGCTTGATATGAATCCTAATGAAAAAATATCAAAATTAATACCATACTATCGTTTCAATCACAGTCGAAATCAAATCAGTCAAAAGTAGTGCAGCAATATTTATAAATTCTTTTAATGTCTTCAGACTTTTGAATATGACCTGTCCAATTTTGTTATAAATGCATAAAATCTGCAGTCTACTAATTACACAAAATGATCTTACTTTTGGTGACGCTTAAGTAAATCCAAACGATGAAAGGGAACACCACAGGTGTTACAATAAAATTCTCCAAATCTCTCATCGCCTGTATATGTGGCATCATTGTCATATTCCTCTGTGTCAGATTGTACGGTACCACCGTGCTTAGCGCGAACGTGCTCTCTTAAACTGTTAACATCCCAGAACATGTCGCCACATGATGTACATTCGAAAGGACTGTCACCACCGTGTATACGCGCGTGAGACGCGAGTGCCTTTTCTCTTGCGAAACCAACACCACAGAATTGACACACGTATGGTTTTGTGGGGTCGGTTATAGGCCACCTTGGTGCTTGAGGTTCAGCTGATACGGACGTAATCTGATCGTTCCACTTGGAGCTTGACGCATAGTTAACACTGCATGTAGAATTTCTACTAGTCATTTCCTCTAACAAACGTGTATCTTCGTCAACATAATCGTAAGATTCAGTGACGTACTTGCCCACATCCATTTTACTATCCTCAACACTACGTTTTGGGAGAGCGGAATAATTCTTGCGTTTCCTTGGCGCGCTAGACTGAACTTTCTTGCGTCTACCTTTGGTAGACTCCTCTACTTCTGGCGCGAGAGGGTCATCGTCATTCAAATCGTCCTCCAAACCATCTCGGGATGGAGCGTACGCATGAATCTTTAAATGATTCATGAGATCACACTTCCGAGCATACCGTGCACCGCAAAGGTTGCAACCATGAGGACGATCTGTCTGATGTGCCACCATGTGATTCATTAAGTTTGCTTTTTTCCTGAACCTTCTGCTACAAAAGTCACACGGATACGGCCTACTGTTTGTGTAAGAATCTTGGTCAATAGGCAAAGGTATTTCCATGTCATCATATTCAAGTAAATTATCATGAGACACTTTAGAATCTGGTATCTCAACCCTTCAGAAAATTAAACGAATTAGTCTTTGAAACTTGATAAACATGAATCAACGAATTCAGTTTTATTATAAAACCTACCCATCTTCGTGACCAGATCTATCCCAATTGTCTGTTATCACTTCTTCTGTAACTTGTATGTTCAGATAATCATGTCCTTGGTCTTGCGGCACTATGTATATAGACTCCATGTCGCTAGACTGTGGAACCATTAAGATTTCCGACTCCGTTGCAGGAGTAACATTTGGACCCGATTCAACCGTTTCTTCAACGGTGACCTCCTCGCATGCTCCAATTACTCCTTCCTCTGGAGCAACTAGCTCCGCTTCTAAACCACATATCACTTCTTCGTGAATAACATTCCCCACCTCCTCCACCCATTGCAATGTTAAATCACCAGGTACATCCATTTTATTGCAGTACAGATTTACTTGATCACTGAAATCACTAGAATCGAAAAATGATATTGAACTCATTGGTACAACTTGTATTCGTCCACTAAAAAAATTCTATTGAAATACGCTGTGCCAGAGCCGATTTTTTAATGACACTGACAATAATTACGGGTATGAACCTTTAAATTATACATTGTGCATGATCATTAAATGTTGGCAAAGTATACATTGTTCCAATACGTTCATTACCGTTCGATGTCCGCAGAAAAAATATAATTATTTACTTGCATTAAACGTAAAAATATAGCATAATTGTAACTTAAACCAAGAATGATTAATGTTTTTATAGAAAGAAAAGAGTAATAATCGTATAGAATTTTCGACTGCGCGGATGAACGATTTTTATTTGCGAAAATATTCTTCGATCATCGATATAATTATTTAAATCAAGATCTTCGTGTACCTTTATATTACAATTGTAAGTGGTGATGTCGAAAATGAAATTTCGTAGCAATTTCAATTAACGTGTACGCAGCTCGGAAACGCGAAATCACACGTCGGCGAGCACTTTGGATTTTCGACGTACGGCCCCGAGAAATTCTTCCAACGAAGAACATTTAAAATTGTTGACGTCTAAGGTTATATTATATAGGTTATGACTTTGGAGGTTATAGCAAGTATATCCGAGTGGAAAACAGTTTCGGATGGAGAAAACGAGAGTAAAAAGTGGCGAATCTGTCGTCGGCGAAAAACAAAGAGTGGCCGATGAGGCAACTGTATTTTACATATGATCAAAGTAGTAGCCATAGCCTCTCTTACGCCAAGCCTCCTTCCATCCAATTACATATTACGAACCACGGCCAAAGCGGCACTCATTCACGCGTGAACAGAGATTTTCTAGCCCGATTCAATTACGATACAAACAGAGTCTATCACAATGATTTACTTACTGTTCAAATGTCTTCCGCACAGCTATTAACCTAACCAAAAATACTCTATCGAGATCGAGAACAGCGTCGACCTTCGGTTGTTTTCAATTTGGAGGGGATACGTTTAGAAATAAATTGAACAAAATGGCCGACAGACATGACTTTGAACAGAAAAGACACATAAGAGTAGACCGAACACCTTGTGGGCTTTCGTTACCCAAGTCGACTGCCTTATCGACTAGAAAACTAAAACCACGGAACACAAGAGGCAAAACTCCCGCGTTTTTCCAACAAACAACTTCCATTGCGCATGCGTTCCCAAGTACATATAAAGGAAACGAGGGCCGTGCTCGCCTATGCTCGCCTTCGGAACAATCGGAACATAGAGTACTTAGGTGACGCAATAAGGGAAAATCTACACCGTTAGTTTTAATACGAAACGTTTTATTAATGTTCAGTCTGTTCAGTAATGGTCTATATACAGTATATCCTTGCACGCGTTACGGCTCGAAATGGAGGAGTTCCCGCGCGTAATGACGCTGATGCTGATTTGATAAAGAGGACGTTGTTTTAGTAAAGAGGATGTGCCACTGACATCAGTGGGATGTGCCTACTGGAATTGCTAGGAGGGAAGTGGCAACGCTGTATATATGTAGCTTACCAAGGTCATTCAATTTGGGAACAATTTGGGAACAAGATTTTGAAAAGAAAAAAATTCTTGCATCATCCTTCCATGCGCGATAGTTGCACGATAGTCGATCAAAATATTACTAAATAACTGAAATATATATATAATATTAGTGATTACAGGTGACTGTAAGAGTATGAATGTATGAAATTTTAGTGTTCCGGAAAGATAAACCATGAAAATGTATAGGATGTCAGATTTATTTGTATATTTTGTTGCTGATATAATATGAACAATGCCCTTGATAATATATATAAATAATATTGAGAATAATATTGATTCGCAACTCACAACAACAAGTGCGAACATTGTAAATGCATCATATTGTAAATTTATATTTTATACAGGGTGTCCCAAAATTCCCTCAACAGCCGGAAATGGGAGGTTCCTCAGATCACTTGAAGCAACATTTTCCTTTGCAAAAATATTATCCGCGGCTTTGTTTAGGAGTTATTAACGAAAAACACGGACCAATCAGAGCGCGACCTAGACGCGAGTTGACACGGTCGGCCAATAGACAGTAGACGCGCCGGGCCGTCTGTGCCAACTCGCGTCTAGATCGCGCTCTGATTGGTCCGTGTTTTTCGTTAATAACTCCTAAACAAAGCCGCGGATAATATTTTTGCAAAGGAAAATGTTGCTTCAAATGACCTCAGGAATCTCCCATTTCCGGCTGTTGAAGGAATTTTGGGACACCCTGTATACATAAAGTACGCGTGCGCCCCAAATGATGGCTAGCAAAGTGGGAGCGATATATTTGTTGTCTGCCATCTACTTACATGTTTCTACTGTATGACTATTATTACATATATATTCTAACTGCCAAATTTGAATCAATCCACTTGTTTATGTTTACGTTCTTGTAATTTGAAACGCTCGTGTAATCGCAGGCTAAGAGAACGTTCAAGTAACTTTATACAGTGACAGTATTTAGAGGAGGCATTTTAAAATTGATCAAATATGATGAAGATTAAAGCACATTCTGCAGTGAGTACAACTCCAATTTTTACAAAAGTTTCAAATTTAATAAGTTAAATGTTGAACGATTTGTAAAGATCGTTGCGATACTTCACATCGTGTTGATAATAGTTCATCTCTGATGATATTCTTATTGTATATTTTGATCAGGAAAAAATCAAGCCTCAACCAGTAAGAGTCAAGGAATGTTTAACGTGTCCAAGACCAACAAACACTAAAATGCATGAACGAGGTAATCAATATAATATTCCTTTCGATTTAAAAAATAACACATTGAACATTATTAATATCTATTTATATCTTGTAGATTATAATAGACCTCAAGCAGTCAAAATACGATTACTTATGCAAGATGAAGAAAAGAAGAAAGCTAAAAAAAGTAGCAGTCGGTATCATTTCACTTTTGCTATTAATTTATGTGTAAATAATTAATAACAGTCTATGCATTTCAGCTAAGAAAAAGATACTGCCTGAAAGATTAGGTAAAAATACTTCAACAAAGGAACAAGACAATGGTTAGTTTATAATTATATTTTTAAAGAAAGGTATGTTTATAGAGAGTAATATACCATTTATTTTTCTTATAGGACTGTGTACATACGCCAAGTCTAAGAGTCTTTCCAGTCGTGCAAATAGAAATCTTGATTTTAATAACATGGCCATTGGTACTGTAAGTACTACAACTGACAATGTAGACCAATTAGACAAGCTAATAAACACTGAACAAACATCCACAGAAGTTCGTAAACCAAAAATGAGGATAAGTTTGTTAGCATTACCAAATAGTATAAAAAATAAACATTTACAAGGATGCGTAGGAGGAGCAACAAAGGATTTGAAACTCGATGTGTTGAAAGAAAATGTACCTTCTGAAAAGAAAAGTGCAGTTCCCATTTATTCTTCTAAAAGCATTGGTAGAAGATTAGGACAAAGCATTGCTAGATACAATAAGAATGATATTACAGAATCCCAATGTAAAATAACATCTAGTAAATGCAAAAGTGCGAGCCCAAATATCACTAATCAAACTACTGCGAGCTCTTGTAAAATTCCAAGTGCGAAACTGCTTGAAAAAGATACATGTCCTCTAGATGAGAATTATTTTAAATGTCTAGGACCTGAAACGGTAAAAGAAGATGAGTGTATAAAAAGATTATGTAACAATTTGCAAAGTACAGAGATAATAGTACCTGAGAATGGCCTGAACGCAGAACATACTTCGTCTGAAATGTTGTGCATCGATAGAAACGAATTTATGCATTTAAAATGCGAACTGGAAAATTTTATAAGCACATCAGAACAAAATCTAAGCAAGCTGAAATCAACATTAAGGAAATTGTTGTCGATACCACAACAATCGACCTCGCAATCTGACTTTTCCAATGAAAGAGAGACGAATATTAAAATAACTTCAGAAAAAGAAATTCAAGTAGAGAGTTGTGAATTAAAACAACCAACAGGGGAAAATTCAAAATTTACAGATTCGTATTCTGATGATTTAGAGAATCAATTCGATATTGAACATACGAAGCCTGTTAAGAAAATCCCTTCTCTGCTAAATACGCCTGTAAGTAGAAAGTATAAACAGAAACGTTCGTTGAAAGAGTACATGAGCTTGAAGTCAAGCATGAGCTTTTTGCGAACTCCGGACGGTAAACTTATGGATCATAAAAACAATATAGACGAATCTACTACTGAAAACAAATCCTACATTTCGAATAAAGTACTCGCGGAACTTCAAAATTTATATTCTGATTCGCCATTTTAGACAATTATGACTGACAATTACTAAAACAGAGATTACAAGAAAGTAATTTCGGTATTTTAAGGTGAAATAAAACTGAATTTCTTTATTCAAGCGATGAACTTTAATCAATAAAATATTTTCTTGTTTATTCTTTTTGGCAAAAGATTATCGAACAACAGGAAAAATATCCTATTCATTAAAATTCATTGCTCGAGTAAAAAAAATTGGGCTTTATTTCACTTTAAAATACCGAAATTACTTTCTTGCCAACCCAACGTGACAGATTAGGTGTTCTATTGAATTTAAATTTTAGACTGGAAGTTGCAGTTCTAAATTAGCAGTAATTATACTGCCTTGAAAATTATATTTTGAATTGTAAATCAACCAAATATTTCAAATGATTCTATTATTTATAAATATATTATTGCTAATTTATATATACATGTAATAGATAACTAGTTAATATATATATATATATATTTATAAATGTATTATTAGTAAATAAAGATGCGCAAATTTTTCCACGGTGTGTTTGTTAAATAACAATACAAAGATTTATTGCGACATTCGTTCTTATAAATAGAAGTTACTACTCGACATTGCCAAGAATAAAGTTTTTACACCAAGGTTGTTAACATCATTTTTAGTGTGACAGTGTTCAATTTTTGCTTTCAAAATAAATTGAATACACAAAAATTGAATCAATACAATTTACTCGAGGGGGGGGGCATCGAAAAGAGTGTTGCAAAGTGAAAAATGGTCGAAGAATTATGAGATGTAGAGTGAGTAGTATAGAAACACAAGCAGCATAACCGGTTAAATTAGTGTAGGCGAAAGTACATCATGCGATTGCGTGTCTTCTAGGATGCTCGATCAATGGTACAACAACCATCTCGAGCTTGTTCGTGTTCGTGTTGAGTGTTGAGTCCTGTCACGGTCGATTTATTAACGAGTATATGTGTATATGATGACATTAAGCTGCAGGGCTCTTGTTTCTCAATTTTCTCGGTGGTATTGTTTTTGAAGCGGCCTCGTGCATTATGTCGCAGTTTTTAAACGTCTCCCAATTCGATTAAGATTATCGTGCAGCTCGTCGAGATAAAAGGCGAAGAGAATGGCTCGGCCGAAGCAAAGAGTTAACACGGATATTTGTGCTGACTGCGGAGCTCTCGGTAAATATTACAACCCTAATTATTCCCCGACATGACCTTTTCCACCGTATCTAATTAATTACAATGTCCCGCGATTAGTCATCCAGAAAATATTTGTTTCTCAGTTTGTTCAAACGAATAGCTGATCGAAAAAGGTTAATGTTAATTACATATTTACTTTGCTCTCGGTTCTTATTTGTTTATTTATTCCGTGCCGTAATCTTTTATTCTTCTGTTAAATACATTTTACAATTGTTTTGTTTAGAGCCAGGATGGGCTTCTCTGAACAGAGCTGTTTTATTATGCGACGATTGTTGTGGTATACACCGTAGCCTTGGCCGTCATATATCCCATATAAAATCTCTTCACAAGAGTGTATGGCATACGAATCTACTCAATGTTAGTAGAGAATTACAAAACCTTTCCAATCAATGTGCATCCTGAATGGTAATGTATAATATATTTTTACAGATGGTGCACACATTGAACGATAACGGAGCAAACAGTATTTGGGAACATTCCCTTTTAGATCCTAATAACTCGAAAATTAGTAGAAGGAAACCACAAGCTAAGGACCCATTGCAGTTAGTATTATGTTTATACAATAAGTACTTGCTTGTTGCACAAAAATGGGACCAGAATTTCAGGCAAGATCCGAGTATAACTCGGAAGAACCACTTATAGCTCCCTTACTATTGGATTGGGTGAACAGGGTTCGTGTAAAGAATGTGGATTTCATTGAGAGTGCAATGAGCAAGAACCTACTGTAATGACAAATTCGTGATACTTAGTCATGAATTTGTATGTTTATATTTTGTAGCCCAGTGAAGGCTGATTTTATCAAAGCGAAACATCAGCATTTAGCATTTGTGTTACGTCCAAGTAAGGAAGAATGTTGCAGCGAAGAAGAGCTAAGCAGGCAGCTACATAGTAGTGTTCGTACAAGTAATTTAGAAACTTCTTTGAGACTGCTCGCGCAAGGTGCCAATCCAAATTATTTCTACAAGGTATTTATAAATAAGCTATTTGGGAGCCTATTGATGTTATAAGTGTAAACGTTCGTCTAACAAAATACTTGTTCTTACAGGAAAAGGGTACAACGCCATTGCATGTTGCTGCTCGCGCAGGACAAGCTCTACAAATAGAACTTTTAATCGTGAATGGTGGGAACCCCAGTATGATTGATTTCAATGGGCAAACACCAGCGGAAATTGCCAAGTACTTGCACATATATTGTATAGCGTATGAATATTAATTATTTAATCATATATACTATAATTTAATCATTATACGATCCTTCTCATGTAGGATGGCAGGGCACATAGATTCATCCGAGCGGATAATCGAATGCATGTACGAAGTAACGGACAGACTGACATACTACATATGTTCGCGTAAGCCAAATCACTGCATGGATGAGCACATAATTATTCCAGATTCTTCGTTACCATTGGAACAAACTGACTTGAGCCTGGAAGGAAAAACTAAATTACAGAGGGTAAGTATTAGTGTATGAGAACCCGAATATTCTCGAGAATCCGTCCCGATCCTGAGTAAAATTCTTGACCCGACATTTTCGGGTTCTCGTACACCTCTAGTGAGTATACTATAATTTATCATGGAAAATATCGATACGATACATTCGACCTTTCTTCTTCAGTTACCAAACCGTTTGCTGGAGGAGCTAGCAATGGACGTGTACGATGAGGTCGACCGTCGTGAGAACGAAGACAGTAAGTTAATCATTACGTTCTACGAACAAGTCGTTCTTTTCGTGAAAGAATAGATTAGCATCTAGAAATGATTCTATATAGTATCAAAAATTCTTGGATTTGATGTGTATAGTTGTTTCTAGACGCAATTCATGCAATTACACGTTTTATTAATATGCATGTTTTTTTTATCGCATCGTTGTTAAGGAGAGGTGAGTAGAACCACAAGCTTGTTTTTCAACGATAGCTTAATTTTAAGCTTCAGCCTAGAATTACTAAATAGAGACTTACTTCTAGAAAAATGTAATGTTTTTTAATGTCATTTATCGACATTGTTATATCAAGTCTCGAATCTCTAATATTGAGTTTTTTTTTTAACCAGTCTGGTTTGCTACTGCAACGTTACCAGAAAGATGTACGGTACCGTTTCTACCGGTGAATCCACAACTATCGTCTACGAGAAATCAAGGTAGACAGAAACTAGCAAGGTTTACACCAAAGGAATTTGCTACGCTCATTATAGACTTGCTTATCGAAGCTCGCAGGAGGCACGTGCTTTCGAATAACGCGTCGTTGCAAGGTAGGCGAAACATTGAAGTGAAGGGGACTATTAGTCGTATTAATGAGCGTATACGTCGATCGATAGATCCAGCTTTGTCTATGCTTCGTAAAGAACATCAAGGGAAATATGGATCGCAAATGTCCGACGACGAGCCTTTGTACGACAGCGTCGCGTCCGATGACGACTACGCGTTAACGTCGACGGACAACGTCACGCCGGAATATACAACGTCGCAGTTCAAAATGAACAACGAGGTGAGCACGGAGAATATACTCGTTCGCATACAGCAATCTGCTAAAACAAGCGTAATTGAATGAGAAAAGATGGATGACAACTTACTTGTTGGAATAGATAAAATTGTATGGTAACATATTAAAGGTACCGGCACTAGTAACGAAAAGAAGAATAAGGAATCGGCTAAGTACTTGGCTCTTCTGTAGACAGTGCTATTAGGCAAGTGCACAGGTCTGTTAGTGCATGTGCAGCCATCGCCAGAATTTGAGAAACTTGAATACTCTCTTTTTCTCTCTCTCTCTCTCTTTCTCATAATTAAAATACTTGCATCGTGTCACACTCTTTTTATCTACTAAAATCGATAACACGTTAATTCATGTGTTCTGTTTTGTAACAATCATACAGCGTGACTTGCAACACTGTTTTGTATCCTCCTTTCGTTAACCGAGTTTCATAGAATCTGTTGAAATGCCATTGTAGGAAGCTTTTGCGCCGTTAGCCAAGGGTCTTCCGTCGGTCGTAGAAGTTCTGAAAAAACAATTAACATTATCCGAATCCACCGTCAAGGATCTCCGGGAACAAGTGCACGCTTTACAGAACACCATAGAGCAACTGACTCGTGAGAACAACGAATTGAAGCAGACTATTCGCGTAAGACTATCGGACGATTTCTGCGATCGAAAGATGTACGCAGTCTATAAATCAGAGTGTAATCTACGATGATTGTAGGCGAAAGAAACGGCAGATGGTGTTATCAATGGTCACGTCGGTGGGGAACAAGAACCAGAATTGGAACCAGTGCTCGACATAAAGTCGTCTCTGAACAGGAACAATCAGCGACCTGCTTCTATGTATGAAACAAGGGAAGGTTTGCGGAAACCTAACTTGTGGTCAACGACCATTTGCCAGGTATCCATATCTTTGTACGAAACCGTTCAAAATCCGTTTTAGAAGAAGATGATTCATGTTGTTGAATAATATATAGGCGAAAAGAGATCCCGATTCGATGTCTCGCAACAACACTCAGAGTTTATGGGAATGCGGTACTCCCAGTCTTCCTCCCAGCGAGGAAGTGACTCGCAGAACCGAGCAGGTGACGAGAAGAATCCAGGAGCTGTGGATGGCCATGCAGGACCCGAAACAGCGAGAAGCTTTCGTGCCCTGCGCAGAAAGAATTCGCGTTGCGGTCGCCGAGCTCACAGCTATATTCCCTCAAGTAAGATCATGGTTTTCGAATTAGCTGAACCTGTAGAATAGCTATTTACGTGATTTTTTGTCCAGAATCCTATCGAAGAAAATATCAAATCCGCTCTGCGACAATTGAATGGAAACACGGGCAGACTGCAAGCGGAGTGCAGCGGTCTTCAAAGATGCACCAGCGACATCGAGCACATGGATCGGTGTCTGCAGCAAGTACGCTCGTGTGCATACGACATTGCCAAAGCGACAAAGCTTCTCGTTACACAGTTCCAAACGTAACGAACGAAAGTATTACAAGTTAGGATGTGGTTCTACCGGATGTGAAAATCGCATTTAGTACAACTGCACCCTTGTACGGTTTTCTATACCCGCGGGATGCATGTATATAACTTGTACAGAGATACACGTAACACTATAATACTCAGACTCATCACAAACGTTTAACAAGTATTCGTATTATACATCGCGTAAAAGCCCTTCGTTATCCAATACTTTCTTTCCTTCTTTTCTTTTTTTTAAATGTAAATAACAAACCCAATTTTAACACATCGACGTCCGTAAGAAATCTCGAAACATGACATTCTTCAAGATACGATATGTATTATGTAACGTTTAATGTTTTATGAAGACTGAATAGCCACGAACCAATGAATTTTTATTAATATGCAATTTAAGTTTGTATATGTGGTTTTGTGAACGTAACTGTTGCTTGTATAAGCTGGTACGCGATGAAAATTCGAAACGTGGCAGTAGCTGAATTATATAGTGCAATACGAAACGAGGCGCAGTTAATTGTTATAAATTGTTTAGCGCAGTGATGTGAAAAACTATTTACATTCTAACAGTCGACAATACGATTGATTTGAAACCACAGAATTAACTGACTGATGGTTGTTTGTACGACAAAGAGTTTTATTAATCAAAATGTTTTTATCGATTCATTTGTATGGGACAAGAACTACTTGATTAAAAGAGTCGATATCTAGAAGTAATCCAGCTTATATCGAAGCACGATAAATGAGTGAGACGTTTGTCGCCAGTAAAGAAAAGTATTTCTTTTTTTTTATATAATTATTGTGGTAGTACGCCATAACACGTTAGCGCATAATCAATACAATTGTGGTTAATAAGTTAAGTTTTCTTGTTGTAATGTTGAAGATAGGTATACATGTTCAACTATATAATAAAGTTTAAATATCGCGCTATTGTTGACTGAAATCACGCTGACATACTTATTTACGATATGTATTGTATATGTTTTTGTATATCCAATGATTTCGGAAAAGTTTCGTAAAAATCCATAATCCCCTGATAATAATAATTTAATATTCATGCAAAACACGCAAAGTTATTATTTCGTGTCCCTTGACATTGCAAGTTTCAGTTAGGTTCCATTCAGTTCCATTGTAAATACACGCACACATATATATATACAGGGTGTCCCAGCTAACTTGACCACCTTGAATGCTTTGTTGCTTTTAAAGATACGTCAAAAGTCCGAAGGACAAAGTTGAATGGTTCAGCGAGGCTCACATGATACCAAAGAAATTTTTGTTTTTATGTGATTTTTTTTAGAGATATCAAGGTCACCTTCATGTTTTCAAATGGCACTTGGTATTTCGGACAGTATTATAGCCCGTATCAAGACGAATTCAACGACCTAGTATACCATGACCTTCGGATGACCTTTAAGTACCATTTTAAAAAATGAAGGTGGCCTTTTCAATTACTTGTAATAATCTGAAAAAAAAATTTTTAACAAAAGTCCATCAGTTTTCGATTGGCTATACATTGAAATAAAAAAAGTTCCAAAATTTTTATTTTTAAACAACAAAGATATTTGAGGTGGTCAAGTTAGCTGGGGTACCCTGTATACATAGAGATATATACGTTTCTACGTGTGTACGAATATGTGTACAGTGTACAATAATCGGTCGTATTTCAACTTTCAACAACCGAAACGTGGCGATTACGTAACGCTGCGTAATCATCGCAGGGCTTGAAAGCACGATTGAAATTTCCATATTTTTTATTTTCTACAATAGATGTGAATATCATTTCAGAGGTAAGATTTAATTTACAAGTAGATGAGACATGATTGTAGTTGGAAAATTGTATTTGTTACAAATATAAGTAGGAAATTTTTCCAATAAATTTCCGGACAGTATAAAGGAAAGAACGATGCGAGCGAATACAACAGAATAGAAAGGCATAGCGAAAGAAAATGGTCAACGGGTTTTCGCGGCGTACAGTGGTTCGATTTCTCGAATTTACATATTTTACGATATCCCACACACACACACACATATAAAATATTATATATATTATTAAAAATATATATATAAATATATGATATATCAAAAAATTTGGATAGACACATTTCCGTTATTTCTACAAAATAATATAAAATGGTCACTTTTATTGCTCCGTAAACCTAGTGTTATTGATTCAAATATGATGAAGAAATGTCACTATAAATTGTTCGATCCGGGCCACTGTGTGAATCGGCCTTAACTTGTCTAGTGAGTTTCGTAGACCAATGATTCATAAGCGTTTTCGCGCTACCTGTTATGAAATCTTCGACGGATGATACAAAAACACGTGTTCTTTTCCAAGGAAACTGTGCAAGTTTTTCGTTATCGGAGGGGATTCGAGGACCGCGAGGGTAGGTAGGTAAAGAAGCGCGGAACGGTCGCGCGAGAATCGGCGTGTTCCTCGAGTAAACCGGTGCAACAGGAGGATTTACCGCGGATGATTCAAGGGGAAAGTGGCGAGGCAAGCAGAGCGGCCATTTTATGTTAGTATGACGTAGAGGCTGGGTGTAGCTTCGCGTTCAACCGTCCGTGTACTCTTTGGAAAAGGCGAGAATATCGGAACTCTGATGCAGACCTCCAAGTAAATGCACGCACCACGCGCCGATCGTGTGAACCGTACGATTAAGTCCGACGAACGGTGAGGATACCAGCGAGATACGGGAGTATACACAGAGACAGAGAGAGACACGGGGGTAGCCGAGAAGAGCGAGTATGAGCGACGAAAGCAATCCCCGAACGCTCTATGTGGGTAATCTGGACGCCACGGTGTCGGAGGAACTTTTGTGCGCACTTTTCTCGCAAATTGGTGCCGTGAAAGGATGCAAGATTATACGGGAGCCGGGGAACGATCCGTATGCGTTCGTCGAGTTCACGAACCACCAGTGCGCGGCCACGGCGCTCGCCGCCATGAACAAGCGATCTTTCCTGAATAAGGAAATGAAGGTTAACTGGGCGACAAGCCCTGGAAACCAGCCGAAGTTGGACACCAGCAACCATCATCACATATTCGTCGGCGACCTGTCGCCGGAGATCGAGACGCAAACCCTGAAGGAGGCGTTCGCGCCGTTCGGCGAGATCAGCAACTGCAGGATCGTACGCGACCCTCAAACCATGAAGAGCAAAGGCTACGCTTTCGTATCGTTCGTCAAGAAGTCCGAGGCCGAGGCCGCGATATCGGCGATGAACGGCCAGTGGCTCGGATCGAGAAGCATCAGGACAAACTGGTCGACCAGGAAACCACCGCCACCGAGATCCGAGAGGCCACGACACTCTAACAATAGTAAACCTAACTACGAAGAGGTACGATGCTTTCTCTAAGGGTCCGAATACATTGGAGCTGTGATAGAACCTGAGAGAGCGTCGATCAGAGCTGCAATGTTGTTCCTCGACTTCTAGCGTAGCTCTACACGCTGCTACAACATGAACACTTCCATTGTACAAGTATACATTCTATTCCAATGCTTCGCTCCCATCACCGTTCTCACAGTTTCTTGCAGCTCGAATGTGTTCGTTCCCTAACGCTTCGGTACGCTGCAGACCTTTATACAAAATGCTAATTTTATCCTCCGATTGCAAGCATTCGGACAGACATGCCTTTTTTCACTTCAACGATCTTAAAAAGTCAAACGTTACTTTCTTTCGATTCGCCTATTCATTCTTGTCATAAATGTATAGAATCTGCAGTCTGCTCATCAGCGTAACTAGCCACGATTGCCTTTACGTCCAGTCGATACGTCTAACAATTGCTCTTGTTATATTGAGAAATGTTTGTGCAGGGTGTCCAGAACTTAACAGTCAACTATACTAACAAGACCAAGACCAAGGTTTGGAATTCGTTTATGAAACAACTATAGGTGTAACTTGTAGTATGCGTATCCTATAACGGAGCCGAACAGGTTTTCATAGGGCAAGCTTCTGTTTTTGAGATATTTCGATTCAAGGTTTTACGTGTTACTTTACTTCTGTTTTACATAGAATATGTTCACACTGGAGACTCATGGGTACATTGGTAAGGTAACCAACAATGAGGCTGCATATTTCAAGTTTGAATCTGTACTTGGATACACAATTTAGTTAAAATTGTGTTCTTTAGTTAAAATATTGACAAATCACACACTTTTATTTAGTATTACATTCATTTTAAGAATGAAAATGCATTTCTATTTAATTATATTTACATTGATATTAAATTGTAGACGCATTTTTATTGAAAATTGCATTAATTTTTTGATTCTTATTTTTACCATGTAAAGTGAAATAGAATCACGTACGAAACTTTTAATCGAAATATCCGAGATACACAGGTTCATTCTACGAAGATCCATTACAGTTATGTTACGAGATATGTGTACTATGAATTTCATCTAGAGTAATTTCGAAAGTAATTTTCATACCTCGGCCCTTGTAAGAATGATTCTCCATATATTAGATGGACATTTGTAGAAAAAACTATTCGACAAAATTATTATTGAATTTTTATTATTATGTCTGCATGTCGAGAAGATAGAAAACAGTTTTCAAAGAGTCATGTATTAGAAAATACACTGTTTTCTCAGAAAGAATGATTAAAATTTTGATGGTTCTCAGCTGTTTTCATTCAAGTTTCGCTATACTGAAACGCAATGAGAAACCTAACGATGAAACAGTTCTGTCAACAATGCAATCGACAACCTAGTTAAGGAACTGTAGAATGGAATTGGTTTTTTATGCCTCTTAAACATTGCAAATATAAAGAATATGAGTAACAACTTTCAGAACACTACAAAATTATAACTGATTTATTTTTAGTAAAAATATTTAATTTGGGGGGCGAATATTTTTACAATTGTTCGTCTAACATGTGAAGAATAGTTCGTAGAACAGATGGCTATAATTTACTTGGCACCTTGTGCATAGTATTTTGCAATATACATATATGAAAATGACTTTGTTTCTCTATTCTTTTGTGTATTACTTCCTAACAGGTATACAACCAAAGTAGTCCAACCAATTGCACAGTGTATTGCGGAGGTTTCACGAATGGTATTACGGATGACTTAATAACCAAAACGTTTTCCCCATTCGGCACCATACAAGACATAAGAGTATTCAAAGACAAAGGATACGCGTTCATTAAATTTACTACTAAGGAAGCGGCGACACACGCCATAGAATCTACACATAATACAGAAATTAATGGTAGCATCGTTAAATGTTTTTGGGGCAAGGAGAATGGAGACCCTAATAGTGTGGGTCCTAATGCGAATCATCAAGCACAACAGGTTATTCTAATATCTATAATCTTTAACCGTTTGAGTGCCCATGAGCCTTTACTAAAATCGCCTTATTCAATTACTCAATTAACGTACCAACTAATACGGAATGATCCCGAACCCGGAAATTCAAAAAATTATGAAACTTTGGAGACATGTAGTGCATATGCCCAAGAGCACGTATCGATAAAATTTGGCACTGAAACGGTTAATAATTCTTTTAGTGTTGTATTCGAAGGAACGTGTTAAGTAATAGTGTTACATTGGAGAGGGAGAGTGAGAACGTAGAGTAATGTATGGTGTTTTGTGTAACAGGTTACAGCTGGAGCTGGACAGTACGCGTATGGGTACGGTCAGCAAATGGGTTACTGGTATCCGCAGGGATATCCGCAAATGCAGGGTCAGTTTCTTCAGCCTGCACAATACTATGGCCAATATTACGGACAACAGGCTCAATATATGAATAGCATGCGAATGCCTACTCCCGGCGCAGGCACATGGCAACCTGCACAAGCAACTGCCGCACCACCGACCGCGACTGCACCATTGCCACCAGGTCAGCAACCTGCCATGGTAGCATACACCATGCCACAATATCCTACGCAATGAAATCGATCAATAATCGGCATCAACTAATTGTTACATATGATACAACATTTGCCCTTGGGGGCTCTTGCAAAAAAAACACTGTTCCGTCATATACCTATTCTAACAAATTCATTGGTATTTTGACTGCAGCGCGTCTCATATGTACAAATTATCCATTGTTCTACTTCGAGCGAAGTACTACACTGTAAAGAAAGCTCCTAAACAAAAAAATTTGGTTGTCCCAATATTGACTGATATTGAAAATGCTCTTGCTGCGGAAGAACTGTTTTTCCATCAAAAAAAGTTCAAAGTGATATATATATTTACATATATACAGACACACACAGAAAGACACACAGACACACATATATATAAATACATATTTCCATTGTACGTTTCCCTTGCCAAACAATAGAAACGTATATATACCATTTTAAATGAATGCAAGCGTGTTGTCTTGCAATGCTCACTAAAGAATTTAAAAAATAAAGATAATGAAAGAGACAAACAAACAAACAAACAAACCGAAAGAATCCACGAAGAAAATTTATCATAGCAGTCAATCTGTCGGCGTGATTGAATAAAAAATCTTTTTCCAAACAAAAGCGAGAGAAAGAGAAAAACCAGAAAAACAGAAAAATAGTTTGTATCCACGGTGTTGAATGAGGTATATTTCTGAACTTACGGTTGCAGCCCCATTGACGAGCCCTGCATTCGTTGCGCTGCGTAAGGTGTACGTATGTATGCGACCATTGTGTTGTTATATTTTTAATATTTTTGCCACAATTACCAATCTTTAGTTTATTCTCGAATCATCGATGAACAGAGAGCGCGAGAGAGAGAGAGAGAGAGAGAGAGAGAGAGAGAGAGAGAGATGAATGTTCATTTATGGTAAACAGGAAGTATGACATTGAATATAGTAAATAAGATAGAGAGTATAGGTAGACATGGCGCCTGTGATGTAGCTAGACTTGGATGCATGCTTTAACGTATGCAGGGCCCCTTTATTAAAATAACACTCTAATGCGAGTCGGTAAACGAGTTGTAAAACTTTTCCTCGTTATGTGATATTTATCGTCGGTGGTAAATGTACAAACTTTCATACAACAAAGAGTTTCGGGGGAGGGGAGATGCGGAGAGAAGGTATTCCAGGAAGTGTGTGTGTGTGTGTGTCAAAAGAAAAGTAAATAAAAAAAAAAGAACAACTAGAAAACTGATAAATATTTTTATGTCGATCTTGACTTGCGTGTATCTGCATTATGTACACTTTAGTGGCTCCTCTCCAATTGTACAGAAAAGCGGCGAACCTTGGTGTAATTATTACAACGTAATTTAAGTGTAATGGTAACGACGAAAACTTCCACTAAGGAACGGAGCCACTAACGTTCTGTTTTTCTTTTTCGTTGGAATTCTGCACCGAAGGTTAGCTTTACGTTTGTCTCCCCCTTTTTTTTTTTAGTAGACGCACTATGTATGTATATTTATATATGTAGTGTATCGAGAATTTTTGTCTCATAAACAATCAGTCTATCAATTGACAATCACCTTTGATATTATCTGCTACTTTGACATCGTTGTATAATTATTGCATGGCACGATATTTATATATCTTCGTGTCTTCAAATTAAAACGCAGTATATATATATATATATATATATATATATATATAAATATATATATGAACATATATATATATATATATATTACCGTATATATGTAAACGTATATATTTGTTGGACACTTTGTATAAGACTTCATTCCTTGAGTTTCAGTGGTGTTAGCTTTAATATTTATTTTTTTTCTTTATCGATTTTTTCGCCTAAAATTCTGGTTTTTATCCGTGCGTCTTGAATTTCCGAAGATCAGTTTGAACAAAGTGCTTGGGGTAAAAAGATTCGAGTGAGTTTAGTAGAGACAGCAAGTGAAGTGGTAATTGACACGAAGTTTCACCACCGACGATAAAAAGCCATAAAAAAAACCTTTCTCAAAACCCATTTGTATAAAGTCAGTACTGAATGTAATAACAGGAGAAATACAAAGTCGAACATAGCAATGATTAATTGACTGCGATAAGTGATATCGAACGACGGAGAGCCAGTTTAAGGGAGAGAGAGAGTGAGAGCGAGAGAGAGAAAAAAAACAACTTGTCTATGGATTAATAAAGTAATCAGTGAACCGATGGAAGAAGACATTGAAAAAAAAATGTTATATAAAGAGTAATTTAGGTACAGCAGGGTTTGAAGCCCTTGAAAATGCTTAGGATAATGTTATCTTATAATAAAAACAAATTGTCCTTTGAATGAAAAAAAAAGGAATAAATATTTAAAATACACAATATTTTGTATTATTTCATAGCCCACGTTAATACAAGATTATAAAAGTTATGAAATAATAACAAAAGCCGTTTTTTAAGTTTATAAGAGGCGTAGTACCTTCGCTTACAACTGGTTGAAAGGCAAAATGTAAGAAACGAAAAAAACAAGTAATATAACAAGTTTTTAAGTACATACAAGGTAATTTTATTTTACAGCCGACATGTTTTTATTATAATAATCATCGTAACAATAATAATAATAATCGTTTACTTCAACTAAAGACGATATTTTTCATTAACAAAATCACTTTGTCGAGCACTTAAAAATATTCGTGACTGGATGACTGACGTAGAAGACAATATTCAGATTATCTGATGTAACATAATCATTTAATGCTAAGTACAATCATTGCAACGTATTAAAGGCAACACAATTATATTTTTAAATATAAAACAGCATCACTTAAAAACGAGGCGAGAGAGTGCATTGTTGCATTGATTCAGTACAAAAAAAGAAGTATTATTGCCACTAGATAATACATACTATATATGTATAGATATCAACGTAGTTCTCGCAAATATAATCGATATTCAACTAGAAATACTTTTTAATATTTATGTGATGCACCAAACTTGTGAAATAATCGAACTGATTTTTACTCGGGGTATCCGCAAAAGCAAAACGGTGTGAACCCATTAAAAATTAGATAGCGCTAAAACAATTTGTACTATACACCTTATTATGATACATACGAAAACATGCGTTCCTCGATCTCAATCATACCGGCGGAAAAATATGAAATAGGATACTTTTGTATTTCTGTACAGTAGTAGATAGATGTAAAACTATTCGATTACATTTTAAAATTACTATATTTAATCGCATGGTTGTATCCACTGAGTATATATTCAATATCAATTAAATGTGGATGTATATTCCTCTTCTTTTTTCTATCGAGCGAACAACACTGCCGATATACGATATATTAAAGGAAAGATATGAACGCAACGAAACATTTTTATTTGCAATCTGCTATATTGTCTATCTCTCGTTTCGCATAGCTCCATTTTTTAAGCAATCTATAATACTGTTGGAAAATACAAGTTTGGGGGATTGAAGGGACTCGTGTGGAAATATATATGTATATACAATATATTTCGGTTTAAGAAACTATTCTGGCAAGTGTTCGCAGTTTGCCATACCAACTACAGGAGAACGGAAGTCGCAGCTGTATAAATTAGAGAACGCAGTTATAAATATCCATACAAACGTTTTTCCAACGATCGACCCATTTGTTTTACCGGTTTCGTTTTTTATCTCTTTAATTTAAACGGCCATTAATGTTAGTGTTATTATTATTAAGAGATCCTCCCTATCATGAGTTTATTATAAAAGTAGCAAAAAATAACTTAATTGAGGCTGAGCGTGTGTTTAATATGGAAGGCCAGGGATGTAAATAGATATACATATATGTATGTATATTATTATAATCATCACTGATAACAGTCCGATGTGCAAGATCATCAAAAACGATTCGATTAACGCGATTACGCTACTTACGCATATACATAGAATATAAAGTGTTTCAACACGCAACGCAACGCAACTTTACATAACACAGAGATACATTACCGGTGCAGATATACAGTATAAGTAATAATTGTATATAATGCAATTAAATGTGCATGGCACTGCACTCTTTAAGTTGAAAAAACGGTGTCGCATTCATTTAACATTTGAGTGCTTAAATATATTAATCAAATAAGTGACAATCGCAAAATGAGCAACGCGTATATATACCAAACTTAACGTTCCTACCGCTAAAGTAAACGTATTTGGCATTATTTTTGTATCGTCAGTTCTATTTCCTTGTATTTCTTAAAAAGAGAGAATAATGGTAGATGTGCAGTTTGTGCTGCGAATTACATTTTACAACTACGGTTCTTTCTTTTTTCTTCTAACGTTCTATCTATCAATTACAATTCACATGGAAATTCTAACAGTGAAACAGGTAGATTCTTTTTTTTTACTCGCGTGGCAGAAATGAACAAACGGAACAAGATAAAACTTCCAACACGTGCCACGTACAGTATTTTACGATTCTCTATCTATCGTTATCAATTGGGTTATCTATCGATCACACCGGAGAAGCTTTGAAGACTCGTTGCATCTATCTCTCATGGAAGGGACAAATCATTGAAAAATCAGTACCCGAGGGAATGATTGGTTCCGCTGCTTCTCGCAAACAAGTGCGCGTCAAGTGAAGAAGGTCTAAGTTTCATAAACAAATTTCGAACGAGAAACAATGTTACACCAACATCGAAGCTTATTTTAACATTGTGCCGCGATAGACGCACATTTTTCGTTTCCTCAAATTACTGATTATATCGTACAAGCATAATCACCATTTTGTTTATTTTGAGCATTTGAAGCAATAGATGAATATCAAAAAACATTTATATATATATATATACGCGATTTTCTTGTTTCTCGTAGCATTATACATTTATCGTTAACAGTATTTCATTTTCTTTTTCCCATTTTTATCAATAATACGCACTTATAAATATTCTCAATTTCACACGATTCAAGTATATCTCCAGTTCGTTGTTTCATAAATCCTGATAATTTTTACGACCAACCCCCTCCCCATACCCCCCTCCTACCATCCCCGAAGCTAAGAGACTTTTTTAAACGATTTCGTTCTCTTGTTTCAACAATTATCAACCGAGTACTTCAAGATGTCGTAAACATAACAAGATCTCAACACGTTTGTATACGCTTATTGGTGTGCAATTTACTGATTAGTTTTTTTACAAAATGATTGGCATGCCAAAATCCGGTTCAACGTTTCCCCAGCACGTGCTTGCAAAAGATACTCTCGAAATTCTTACAATTTCCACCATGCCTATCTGATTAACTATGCACTCGACTAATCCACGCATTCGCAATTACAACAATTGCTCGTTATTATCTGATTGGACGTGTGCAGTTTCCGTGTGCAAAATTGCAGTCTTCCTACCGATATCGTTTTCTTTTCAACGTTAATTGTGCTCGATTATGAATGTGATATTTACATCGTCTTTCTCCCTTTTGTATTCCCTGTCATAAAATTGCATTCAGCAAAATTGTACCTCCGTTGTGTTGTTATAATAATGCAGATATGCAAGTATCCGGCCAACTATCTCTGAAATTACGAATTATCGATTCGACGAATTTAATGCTAGTGAACGAGGGAGAACGTAACACGGCTGTTTGAAAATGACTCTTTTCTATAGTAAAAACAACACGAACGTAACAGCACGAAAAACGAATAAACTTGTGAGGCTACTGATATTTGGGACTCTAATGTCGGCGCTATCGCGTGTGAAACTTAATACTACTATACCTGATTACTGGATGGAGTATGGAATGTGTGTTACATATATAATTTATATATATTTATATATGTGGTATTTATAAAGCTGCTCGATAATACAGCGTCGCGGCCGCAATAGACGATTTTAAAAAACACGCATAGCAAGAGTGTCTTTCGCTTAACCGTAAACGTTCGTCCTCTCTATGTATAGTAGATGTTACCGATTTATAAATGAACTTCAAAAATGTTCGAAGCCGATGTATATTTACAATTTGTAATAATTAATATCGCAGAAAGTTACTTTTGTATATTCCCCTGCCGGTTCATAGTTTTGTTTCTGTTTCTCGTTGGACCGGCCGACAGTCGAGTTTGTTCTTAAGTGCCGCGTTCTCACAGCGATTCCTTAACAATCATAGACTTACGTCGCCGTACTCCAAACTCCATTTCTCGTAGGCGGCCAAACTCGCCGGCGACACCGATCTACGAATCCGTTTCAGCGAGTCGCGAAAATCCTGCATCGTGATGTTCCGTACCGAGTTCAGATCCAGCTCCTTCACTTGATCTGGGTTAAGCTCTGCACAACACCAATAGATCTTACTTTGTAAACGAAAATGAATATTTAGACTTTTAACGCAGTAAACGTTTAGTTTTCTTTTTTGTGTAGTTCGAGGAAATGCAAATTTTCTACTCCAAATACATTCTGTGCTTTAGTAATAATTAGACTGCGGATATGCAATGATTTCATGCAAAATATTATAAAAATGGTTACGTTTTACATTTATATAATTCCGTTTGGTGAACATTTCTACCATTTGATTATTTGTTGGACTGTTTGGTCGAAGCTCTACTATCCATTCAGTCTCGATTACATGCAGAAGCAGTCGATAAAACTTAGGACCTTACCTCTAATAGGACCAAGGGCAGCGTCTTTCGCCAAGCCGGTCAAGTCGCTACCAGAATACCCTTCGGTCAAAAGTGCCATGTCGTTCAGTTCTTCCGGCGCGAGCGGGTCGTTGTGCTTAGCTAGAAGTCGTTTCAACAATATGATTCTCGTGCGCAAATTGGGCAGCGTGACGTAAACTCGTTTCGTGAATCTTCTTAAAGCAGCCTCATCCAATTCCTGTGGTCTATTCGTAGCAGCCATGACGAGCACCCTTTCCTCTGGATTACACGGTAACCCGTCGAACTCGACTAAAAATTCCGTCTTCAACCGCCTGAATGGTAATCATTGATTAAATACATTGTCGATCTATTCTATCAGTATTCTATGTATAGTCACTATAGTCTGTCCGACGAGACAGCTGCTTCACTGCCTCGTCTCATTCTACAGACTATAATCCCAGACGAAACATACCTCGAGGCCTCGTGCTCATTGTCTTTGCGTTCGCTTAGCAGCGAGTCCACCTCATCAATAAAGATCACAGATGGCTGTAGCTCTCTTGCTATAGCGAAAAGAGCTCTGACTAATTTTTCCCCTTCTCCGACATATTTTGATGTCAAACTAGCAGCGGATATGGAAAAGAATGTAGCATTGCACTGGGTAGCCACTGCACGGGCAAGTAGCGTTTTCCCGTTGCCAGGTGGACCAAATAGTAGCAGTCCTCTCGCTGGTGTCCTCAGACCAGTGAACAATTCTGGTCTCAATGAGGGCAGGATCACCATTTCCTGCAACGCTTGTTTCGCGGTCTAAAAAAGGAAGCAATGTACTATTCTCTGGATCATCGTTTGAGATACTGTATGTAAATGTACTGCGAGCAAACCTCTTGGCCGGCTATGTCTTCCCAGTGCACAGCTGCACCTCCTTCTAAGATCTCGTCAACGATAACTTGCGCAAGCTTTGGATCTACACCTTTCAAAATAGGTGCTTTTCTAGTAGGCGTTCCTCTATTACTATTTGTTGCAGTAGGCGTGCCTGGCCTCCTTATAGGAGAACCGTTTCCAGGTACAGATAATTGTCTTTTGACAGAAGGCGGTGTGGATGATGGTTTCACTGGCGTGACTCGATGACAAGATTGAACCGGTACTGATCTCCCCATGCTTCTGGGCAACGTTTGGCTCTTGCTTATGGCTGTGCCAACTCGTTTTCCAGGAACAGATAACTTTCTTCCGGATGCTATAACAATACCGTGAAATTAACAAGCTGCAGGGGATGAGGATCGCTGAAGAAGATTTACTATCGATATGCAGACAAAAATTCGAAATAAATCTACCGTAGAGTACTATTGCAAAGAATAAGATACAAGACAAACGTGTTAAAACTGAGAAAAAGCTACTGTTAATGTAGTTGAAGTTAATGAAGAAATGATTTGGAATGCTTTCAACAATTTAGATGTGACAGTGTAAAGAGAAAATGTCGTTAACATCTCATAAGTGTGTCAGTAAATACATGGAACACGTTAAAAATTTATATGATGATATTGAAGAGTTTAGTATAACGTTCAAAATATTAAAACATTGAATGTACAAAAGTGAATGCATGGATTCATCTCTAGAAAGTAAACGTGTCTTATCAGTCTGCTTCGTGTACCATAACATAAAGTAAAATTTTCAATGTGAAAAGTCGTAGATGTATGTATCTCTCAAAGAAATTGTCAAACAGAAGTTTCAATTTTTATAAAAAGCATATCGTCGTGCAAAGGACTAGTCTCTCACTTCTAATATCACCTCTGCCTCGTACGCATACACTTCTCGTTTACAGATAAACAATTCGAACTTACCAAAAATTTAACCCGAACAAACATTAAACTATACAAGTAAAGATCAAAACTAGTGATAAATTGAACAATCGGTATAACAACATTTCTACGGTTACCGCTAATCAAACTACTATGAAAAAATGGTATACAAATGCGTATGGTAAGAATGGGATTAGAAATAACAACTTTGAAAGAAGCGACTATCACAAATATTACGCTAGGTAAGATTTACAAGAAAAGTTGTTCATTTAAGCCCAGAACTTCAGACAAACAGTACCTTCGGAATGGGCACAATAGTTTTTTGGTGAGCGTGGCCTTAACTTGGGGATTTGGGTACATGTATTCGGCCCTATATTCACTGTTTGTGTACTGTTTGTGTTCTTTGTATGATTTGTGTTTAAAGAAGATCGAGTTGTTTGTAGTGTGTGTAAATTGCGACGAGCCCTCAGATTCTTTCCTGGATGTTCGGTATCCGCCTTATTTCCAGGACCGTGACACTCATTGGAGATATCCATGTTTTTCAGCTCACACACACTCACTACAAAAAGGAAAAACATTCTCTGCCATGCTGCAGTAGGCTACATAGCTAAGTACTGAATCGAACTCAGAAGGAGACCGTATGGAATCACAGATCGATTTGCAAAAAAGAGCATCTAAATCTTGTAGCATACAACCAACACTGAAAAATAGCGTTCAGCCTACTTAGCCTTCGTTTTTGAGAAAAATAAGCTCAAAGTCTTGCTTCTGCTAAGAACTATAAAGAAGTAGTAGGTCCCGAGTTTGAATCTGTGCTTGCTTATTTAATTTTTTAAATATACAAATAAAATAGCAAGCACGGAGAAGCCATCTTGCAACGCGTTCCTAATTTATACTTCTCAATCGTGAAGCAAAATTTTTAACTAATTTTTTCAGAAACGAAGTTATGGTTTTACAGTATTAGATGCATACTACAAGGTTTAGAGACTTTTCTCCGAAAACCGGCTACCGATACCGTGCGATTTCCTTGTCAGAAGTTTCGTCAACTTTTGTTGAAAAGGTTCGAACTATTCGACTAGTATTAAAGTACGGAAATGAGCGCGCGCGCGGACAGCTATTAGAAATGCTGCTATATGAAGTCTGGCTACTAGTTTGTACATGAAATATTTGCACCGCTCATGAAAGAATATAATGTGCCAAAACTGAAAATTTGTCAAAGAAAGGGAAATAACGCGCGCATGCGTACACGCACATATACGTTCACGCGTAGACACACACGCTCCACACGCATACGCGTTAACATTATAAACAATTAACACACGGGCATGCTGAGAATACATTAATCGTGTATTATTCCTTAAGCTGTTGCCAGAGTTCGATATAACGTTCGACGTACTGTAATATGAGGAACTTTTCATTGGAAATTACTGATATTAAGTACAAGCTGTGCTTCTCGTTCCCTGGAAGACTGGAACAGCTGAAGGAACGCGACGCTTATTCGACAGTATAAATTTACAAACCAAGGAAGTCGAGTCTGTCCTTTGCCATTGCTAAGTTTGTACGCATTTTGTCATGCAATCTTTGAGCATGTTCCCATACTTCTCCACGACCACCGGTGCATTCTACAGCTATTCCTTTCTCCAATTCTCCTATACCTTTTTTGTAGAGTTCGATCGCCATTTCTTTTTGGCCTGAGTCAAAAGAGAAGTCGTTTACATTGGCAAGATTAAACCAATTGATAATTACAGGTTACAAACATACCTTCATTATCCTCGTCGATCTTCAGCGCCTTGCTAATAAACTCGAAAGCTCTACGATGATGGTGTTTCTGTTTCGCGAGCAACGGATCCCCAGGTCCAGGGCCTATAGCTCTTCTAGGCATTTGTGACATTCCCTCGGTCTCTGCCTGCCCGGAATTACTGAGATTATTATTCAAGTTCTCGGCAGACTTCTGACCAACCACAATCTCCAACTGGCAGCTCTGCTTGGAAGCTTGTCTCCGCTGGATCAGCTGAGACGTGGACGTGTACAAATACTTAAACACCACGAACAATTGATAAAGAAGCGTTCGCAGAACGTTGAAAAGCAGTATCAAGGGGAAAGAGACAATGTAGAGATTACGTTTGTGTACCGACGGTTGAGGGGTCTCGAGAAACCGGTGTGTATGATGGCAATGATTATGGTGATGGCTGTTGCAATTGATAGTGGTCGTGGTTTTGTCGCTGTTCTCATTCTTGGTCACGCAAAGCTTTTTCGGCGATTTCGTGCCGAATTTACGGATCGGACGGCCGCCATCGCTGTAAGACATCTCCTGTCGCGAAGTTTTCGAATTCGTGCTGCACGGATCGCTTTCGTGCGTTGTCGGGATATAATTCAGATTAAACGGTACAGCGGTAGTCCCAACATTGCGGAAACATCGGGGGAGAAGAGAAGCGATCATCAAAGCAGCCATACACCATTGTTTCTCTTTCGTTTTTGTTTAAAACTCGTTCTCGGATGTCGACGTACTGTTTCTTCGAATAACAATGCTTCCCTTCGTGGAAGACGAGAGAAAAGAACAAGAAGACTCAGAATTCCGAGACACTCGGAGCCGACGTGTTTCGAACGAGATCGAGCGGCTCGTGGTCTTCTTCAGCATCGCTTGTTTTAATTCGTGTTTAACTCGAACCATCGATGTACGATAACATCGGTGTATGGACATCGACGAGTGTTGTTTTACAAAATCACGACAATATATACATAGAGGAAAGAGTTTTGGATGCACCTTGGTGTGTATACTCACAAAAGATAGATTATCCCGTGCACTTGCGCTCTTCACCGTCAATCCCTTGCACATGCGTGTATTTTGATGCTTTCCTGTTATATGGAAATTTTAATAATTTTATATCACACACACACACACACACACAGAGTTTGTTCATTCATAATTGTCAGATTGTCGTATAAGCATGCAATCGGAAGATCGAGGTTAAACGCAGATTTATCTTCTTTCTGATAAGTTCTGTCTGAACCAACAATGAAATAATATTATACTCATTTTGTGTTCATTCTGTATGTGGAAACAAAGACGCAATAAATAACATCGATCACTATCTCTTATTTGACAGCTTTTTATTTTCGTAGGACAAGCCACAAGAAGTTAGGAAACAATTAGTTATAACGAAATATCTACGACGAATTGTAACGCGATAAACAATAAAATTCTCATGTAAAAGATATTGTATACTCACTAATGGATATTGCATTTCATGTTGTGCGTTTTCTGTGCAATGAATTCATCTCCCTATTTAGAGTGGAGATTGACAACTGAATTTCGTAACTAATTTATTATGGACTTTGCTTTCGAGAGATAAAGCGGCAATAATAACACAAAAGCTTAAAAATACATGATTTAGTGGACAAGGCATAAAAAAACTTCAATATTTCTCTAGAAATGCTTTTCAAGGGTTCTTCTTATGCTTTCCTCAGGTTTCCTCAATCGATGATACATAAAAGAATTGAATTGGACAATCTGCTAAAAAAAGGTCGATACTTCAAATCGATGCTCGAGAAATCGAGCTGTTCTGAAGTCTGAAGTTGATTGCGATAGTTTAACCTTCACATTTACAGCAATTTACAGGCAGTCAAGAAAAGATTCAAAAAGAAGATGTTGCATCTGATCGGGTTGGGACTTGGCGATATAAAGGATGTAACAGTTAAAGGTCTGGAGATAATACGAAAATGTGACCGTGTTTATTTAGAGACCTATACGTCGATTTTGCCTACCGAACTAACAAATCTGGTAGGTGTGAAAGACTAAGAATATTTGGAACCAAGTGTACGCACGATACTTATGATATCGTACGTATTTATTCGTGCGATCAAACAGAATACTAACGATGGCATGTTTCGTCACATTAGGGTACCAACGATAGCATCTTTCACCGTTTTAGGAACAATTTTATGGACGTCCGATACTAGAGGCAGATAGAGAATTGGTCGAAAACCATGCGGACGAGATACTACCGAAAAACAAAGGAGAGAACGTGGCCTTCTTAGTGGTCGGTGACCCATTTGGCGCTACAACACATTCCGACTTAGTGTTACGAGCTCGAAAGGAGAATCTACAGGTATTTTAAAAACATTTGGTTCTTAACCCCTTGCCCTATGATTTGCCCTTATTTTACGGTTTTAGTGATTAGAACTTTTTTGTAGTTCGTGATTTCTTAAAAAAGGAGAAAATTTATATCTCTCGTATGCCTGTATATTCTCCAATAAAATTTTATTTCGATTTAACACTAAACACTTATAAGGGAACAGTTATTTTTAAGACTCGGTGAGTTTAGTGTTAAAGGAAATGAATAGCACACATATATTTATTAGACTCTGTTCAGAATCTTTGACACGATATTGTAGGGCAAGGGGTTAAACAACAATTTTAATAGAAACAATACATTGTCAAGGAATGATTGATAAAGATTATTATTGTTTTGCAACTAGGTAAATGTTGTTCACAATGCCTCCATATTGACCGCAGTTAGTTGTTGTGGTCTTCAACTGAACCGATTCGGAGAAATTGTTTCTATTCCATACTGGACTGAAAATTGGCAACCTTGCAGTTTTTATGACAAAATTCTTCACAACAGGCAAAGGAATTTGCATACGCTTTGTCTATTAGACATTAAAGTAAAAGAACCTACTTTGGAAAGTTTAATGAAAAAGAAAAAAGAGTATATGCCACCAAAATTTATGACTGTGTCCGAAGCTGCTGCTCAATTAGTTGAGATACTCAAAAAGCAGACGGAAGAGAGAGCAGTGCAAGACTCTGTGTCTTTTGCAGAGCTATATGATCTCAGCACAGTGATAGGTCTGGCTCGTGTAGGCTGGGATGATCAGCGTATCGCTGCCTGTAGCCTTCGAGAAATGACTTCGCTCGATCTTGGTCCACCACTTCATTGTATGGTTATACCAGCGACCTCATTAAACCCTGTGGAAGCCAGATATCTAGCATTCATTGAAAAAGATTTTCTGAAAACGCAAGAAAATAAAAATGAATAGCTGTGAGAAACGATTCTGTTTGTTCTTCTCTTAGAACCTAATAGTCTTTTTATTTTGCTTTCCAGTAACTGAAAAGTTAAATATTAGTAAAATAATCAAAGTGATGGCTAAGAACATCATTGGCAAAAGTAATTATTGTAGATATTAAATAGCTAGAATTAATATGAATTATTAATTGTCAGTCAAACGCGAAGTTTACAGGTTTCAGAGCGCAGCACGCGTTACATTTCGTAACGCATCGTTGCGCACATGAGCTAGTTGGGCCGATGTCTCCGGCAGGAGCGGGTGGGTTCCAGGACAAGTATTTAAAATTAATTTTGGTTTATTATATTTTGGTATATTATAGCTTTACATACTTTAAACTAATGCTCTACTTTAGTTGCAATTATTGAATGTATATATTTAGCTACGATGATTCTTATGTATGCGACAACAAATGCTGTAAGCAACAGTTGTCATGTATAAGCATTACCCCAGTCAGCAAAATCTGTTCGAGCAGATTAAGACCAAATGTCTGCAATCATACTTTGCGAGCAAAAGGCGGTGATTTTGGTGCCAAGACATGATTAGAACAGGATTTGGTCCTTCATTTGCTCTGAATCTGCAGACCAAACGATTTTGTCTAATATTTACTCTGAAAGCAAGGTGAAGTTCGCCCTTAGTGCGATCGACCTGCCCTCTATACCGAGGCCAAGGTTTGGCCTGAATTTGGCCACCATTTGGTATGGAATTTTAACACCAAATTTTGTTACCAAATACCGAGTGTAATGCGGAAACAGGTGGGTCGGTATTTGGCGACTATCCTGCACAAACAGCCTACCATGGTAACATAACTTCCACCTTCACTGTTTGCGTACCATTAGACCGTCCCCTATTTGTTTAATCGTATTCTTCGTGATCTGGAAGAACTGATGAGGTTTATGAAGGGTAATCTGATTCTGAATCTTCTGAGTGAATCCATTCCGTGAACGCTGCTATGTAACTATATACTGTACAGCTGAAACGATCAAACAAAAATGTTTATTGTTGCATGATTTAATTTCTCGAATCTGCACTAATGCATGAAGATATACCTTATCCGATACAAAAGTTTAGACGTCCAACCGGCATCCAAAGTGTTCCGATCCGTTCGTACTGCTTGCACGATGCTCGTGGCTACTTTCTTCTCGCTTTCTTTCAGCGTGCTTGAAAGATCAATGAAAACTACAATGTCGGATAACCGAACTTTATAATCTTTTGGGATTTTGCTGAACCGACATCTCGAGTACCCGCATTCGCCTAACGAAAAGCTATTGACCCCTTGACATGCGATTTAAATGAAATTCCACGTGGCTAAAGATACAGTTTTGTCTCCCATAGTATGCATAGCTCACTATCAGAGTCCTAGAAACGAATTCGGTTCTTTAAACAGCTCACTTTTGGAATCGTGGAAGTGAATTCGGGTCTTTAAAACTTTAAATAGCTCACTATCGGAATTCTGTAAGTGAATTTTGACTGCTGAACGTGGTGGAGGTTATTCAGTATGTCTTTAAAAAGCTGTGTCTGTATTCATCACTTATTGAGCAGTGGAGAAACATGATGCGTTACTAATTGGTCATCCTGTAATATACACTTTTACTTTTGTCACAAAACGAATGTAACAAATGTAGATGACGAACGATAAAACTTCTTCATAAACTACCCCATCAAATGTTTTATTGTACGTGTTTCTTGGATAACTTTTCCAAGTGTAAACGACGATCCTGGGTAAACAACGGTGCTAACCACCACCTTTTACTGGGGAGTCCCACACTTCCTGGAGGTTGGAGTGGCTCCAGGACTCAGTGTTACATTGTAGCGCGACCGATCGCCCAAGGTGGAACCCTCTAGTAATGCGGATAGAAAAGTAACACTATGGGAGACAAGACCTATTACTATAACTAAATAAAATAAATAGCCTATTACTAAACTTAATAATTAATTTTTTGATAAATACTTAATCAAAGTCAAAGGGTTAATCCATGAAAAAAGTTACTTTCAAATTGTCGATTGAGATATATGAAACAATGTTACCTGCACCTCGCGATTGGTGAGAATGCCAGAAACGTCAGCTGGCTGCTGTGGTTGCTCAACTCAGTACACAAATGTGTCATGAGACCTGCAGAAAATAATTGACACCGAAATGATATTGCCACTCTACAATTCCTTTACGAAAAGCATCGTTATTACAGTCTTGTTTCGATACAAGGGTACGAATACAACGGAGTTGCGATACTAGCGAAGAGAGCGACGCTTTTGATGATCGGGCGAAGCCGCGGGACCGTCTTTTGCCGTCGGCAAAAGGACAGGGATCAGGATCTTTCGGATCAGGGACATCAGTGTACCTATGCGGCTTGAGTTTGTTATCGAGTGGGCAGAGAGAGGATGCGATGTCTAGCTCTTGTATAATTCTTGAACCATAATTGTCTTACCGGATATATCGGTAAGACAATATTAACCCTTTACACTTCGAATTATTTTTAAATTTTGTTGTCAACAATTCCCAACTACATATTTGGTTTGAAGTAATCAGAAAATGTTGAGTGTGACTCGACATAGGAGTTCCTGTGATAAAAACTGATGTCGAGTCACACTCGACAAAGGAGTGCAAAAGGCTTAATAGTACTTACTATGTAAGTACGTAGTATACCTACTAGTTATCGCCGCTCTTGAACCAAGATACGCATCATGACGTGTCGCAACCGGTGTGACACCAACAATGTGTCCTCGCTCGCGGTATAAAATCAACGGCAGGAACGCCAACACCGTCTACAAAAACAGAAAACTGCTGATAAAAATTAGATTCGCGTTTCGCACGCTCGAACCTGTTTCTCTTTTTCCGGGCATTACCCAAAAATGGCTCATCAAGGTTTTGCTGGCTACATCGAAGATGTCTTGGTCCTCGTTGCCCACGCAAGTAACCAAGATGTCCACCCCTCCGATCTCATCTTTAACCTTTTGGGCGGTTCTTAGTATTTCGCATCTGTTAAAAAGATCGCACTCGTAAGCAGTATTCTCCGTTTTCGGTCCCGGTGAACTGTTTTTCCTGTGGCTTGGCTTAGCTTCTCCGACCGTGGGGTTTCGCCTTTTCAAGCCGGTACCTATTCTTTCGATTGCTTCTGCATCCTGATCGACGCAGATGACGGAACATCCACATTTGGCGAACTCTTCCGCGAGGGATTCGCCGAAGGATGAAGCAGCGCCGGCTATCTGAAGAGGGAGAATATACCCAGTCAGCCAGGCTTGCCTCGAGCAGACATCAAGCACAGCTTGCAATCGTACGATGCCAGCAGATGGCGAGCATTAAATTGTCAGAACGCGCTCGAAGCTGAGGATGCTGGGAATCTGCTCGATTTAGTATTTATCATTTGTGTTAATATTCTTATATTTATACACCTCTGTTCGTTTTGTACACCTTACTATTTTAAGAATATAAACTTTTTTTTATGCATGAACATTTGTTTAGGACATTGATATTTCACTTTGATGTTTAAACAGTTGTTCATACATAGAAAAACGTTTACATTCTTATATGAATATGAAGAATAAATTTTTTAATAAGAATGTAATATTTTTCTTGACGAACGGTTAATTAAGATGTTAATCTAACATTAAATTCGTGATCAGCAACCCCAAGAACTCTGGTACACGGTATTTTTAGAAAGGTTTTTAGTGTTTTTAATGCTTGGCCAGCTTTTCGGCGTTTTGGAACACTATGGGTCGGCCGAAATTGGTCTAAACTGTGTTTTGACGTCTCGGTTCATCGATATCTGACGCAAAGCATTTCAAAACGTTTACCACGACTACATCGCCGGTTAAATCCCTGGGCGGTTTCGGCATCAATGATTTCACCAAGTTGAGAATAGCCAAAAAACTGGATATGAGCGCACCGATCAAAAATTCGATGGTGAGGAGCAACCAGATTGTCGACGAGGGACATCCGAACCTCCAGTTTGTTACCGGGATCGTGTTATTTGCGGTAAACATTCTCTTACTGAAATAAAAACAGATTACACAGGCATGGGAAGAGAACAAATTAAATTTTACATTACAGTGCGAAATTGTCGGTATTTAAACTGTAATAATTCCGTAAAAGAAAACGGTACTTTGTTTGTCGGGGTGTGTATACATATTATACAATTATACTGTATATTATATAATTCTACACACAATAATAACATTTTATTTTTAATTGCAGGTAAAACACTTATACTGATTAGGCTTTAGATTGTGTATGATGTGAAGCTGAATTAATGTTATGAAGCGGGCGTCAGCTTCTCGAATTCATCGAGAGAATTAAATATTTTGTAATCTTCTGGCGTCATTTGAAATGCTACCTTAATTCCGACGGTTGATCCACGGTAATCTACTTCCTCACTTTGGTTAAGTCCACAGAGACACCCATCGTGATTCAATGCGAGGCAAACAGCAAGTGTACTACCGCGTTTCACAAGTCACTGTAGTTTATGCAACGCAATTGAACAGAAATATACTTGTAGTGCGCACGTAATGAGAACCAAGTCCTTCTATTGTTCAACAGTAAAACTACCGAACACAGAACGCGATTGATAGGTACAGTGGATCCAGAAAGTATTTGAACATAAAATTTCTGATTCTTGAGAAATTGATTTGTTAACTTAACTTCAAGATTCTACTTTCGCAAACTATTACACATTTTCCTCTAAGATATTGCTACATGATGTAGCAGATGAGAGACTGAAGATCTATTTTTGTTGACATGTTATTTTTCCACTCATATAAAAAGGATAGTCGGAGATTGCATTGATTTACATTTAAAGAAGTACTATTTAAAAATAAAATTGGATATATCAATAAAAATTGAAGTTAAGACTTTAAAGGTCAGACTTGTATCTTAAAATGATGTTATAATGACGTAATCGTAATTGTATATATTTATCGAAACACTTCATAATATTTGCATTCTAAAATCGGACATTTCATATGCTACAATTCAGTCAGCAAAATCTTCCTCTAGCAAATTATGACTAAATGTTTACAATCGTACTTTGCGAGCAAAAGGCGGTCGTTTTGGTGCCAAAACCTGTCGGTAAATTAGGAGGCTAATGCGGGAACAGATGAGTCGGAATTTGTACGTAAATAACTATTGTGGTGCCAAATTCATACCAAGTCAAGACCAAATTCTCGCCCGTTCAGACACAGCGGAACCCGCGCGATTTGAACCGCGCGGACCTTATTTACATTAGCGTCTACGTATTCGTTCACACGTGTCCGCGCGGTCGAATCTCAAAGGGGTAGACCTGTTTTTCCAGGGTTTCAAGGGTGTGGGTTTTCTCATTTTTCGATAATGCAAAGATCGCCCTCAAAAGTCCTATTTTTACGTATACGAGGCGTAATTTGCATTATTTTGAATAATGGTACAGCAATTTTTAGTGACGCCTCTCTCAGCATGCACAATTCAGCATTTGCAATGCAATGCAAACGTAACAATATAACATTGCGCCCTCCGTGTCAATGACCGGGTTGGCAGCCCGAGATAGGACATCGGGAACTTATTGCCTTCTTTAAAAATCCTCAAGGTAAACGTGTACATTCCCTTGGCCTTGTGTATTCTCTTACACTGAACGATAATTCCACTAGATAACAGTACCTTGCTTTTTCGAGCGTTTTTATCGACGACTTCTAAAGTTTTCATTTACGCTAATCACTATGCAAAGATTGGATCAGTATATATAATTTTTTGTTGAAACAAGACGCGTAACTCTATGTTGACACTGAAAACATCGAGTCGCGAAGTACATAACTGGTTCGTGACGCCTCATAATTGCACGAATGCGTACTTAAAATTTTGCACGATTTCTGCCGCGTTTATAAATTGAATTGGTTTTAAACAGTAAAAAGTAAACAACAAAAAATGCGAAAAACTTTTTGGCCAACCTAATATATAATATTTCCTGAAGACAAATACTAAAAAAATATTTATAATTTGTATTTTGAACTGATTTTGATTATTTCGATTTATCTTTCTACTGTTTTGTGTATAGGATCTTTTCATAGGTTTTATAGGTGTTATAGGATCTTTTTAGATCCACGTATACTCAGTGATCCGATCAATTTTGAAAGAAGTATCCATATATTTTACCGGTTTAATTATGTTTTGGTGTCTGGTATGCTTTGGTGTTTGGGGTGTCTAAGTTATTTGGACGATGTTGCTAGTTTCAAAATTTGCTTTCGGACCACCGCAATATCAAGTTGAATCGTAAAGTGAATAATGAAGCACCTGGACAGCCATTTGCACCAAGTGAGGTAATTACTAAATTAGTATGTTACTAATATTTTATAAGCGGAGGCGTCAAAGAGATATGAAGGTCAATTCTGTTTTTTTTTTTATGGAATGGTAGGGTTCTTATTTACATTCTGATAGTGCGCTTCAAGATAAATACAATGACCTATTATGAAGGCAACACCACGTCAAAGTCAACTGTGTGTAACAGAAAATAAATTGTCTCAAAGCACTCTTCAAATATTTCGACGATTTGCGTCTAACATGTTATTTACGTAATCACGTAGTGAAACAAAATTGAAACTGTTTTAAGGAAAAATAAATTGTTCTAATTACTACGAAACTAAAGTTGTTATTGGTTCCTAATGCAAAAGCGTGACGTCTCTCGTACGTTTACCCTATCTAACGCAGTCATTCGTATGTTCACATTTTCTACGTATAATCGTTCCGTGAATTATGCATATTCGGTTGTTGTTCTTGCGTATGAAATGTTCAATGTTCGTTCAAATGTCCAATCGTTTGCAAACATTTTACGGAAAAGTTTTACAGCAGAAAAAAATTGATGTCCTCAGATTATATGAGGTAGAAAAAGAAACGATCATCGCATATGTCGACAACAGGAAATGCAGCTAGACTGAATAATCGGTGCATCCAGATGCGAAATACGTAACATTTGTCAATACAGGGCAATTAATTGTCATGAAACGTTCATTTCGTTCAATTTTTCTTATTATCCTTTCATCCACAGTAATTGATGTTGGATATTACTTTGGGATGCCTTATTTTAAATATATTTTGTATATTTTCGATAAACTGAGAGAGAGAGAGAGAGAGAGAGAAAGAGAGAGAGGGGGAGAGAGAGAGAGAGAGAGGTGGTCAAATACTTATGGACGGTAGTGTATTTTTTTGTTGCAAATTGCATCAGACTTGATACGTACAACCGTTTCTACACAATTATTCCTAATTTAGTCATTAAACAGTCATTACGGGTAACAGATATCATCGAGAATAGATGATTACCTTGAACTTGCGACGCTGCGGCGCGAGGAGAAACAAAGTTGTGTATAAAATTGCAGGACTCCTGTAATTGTCGACGAGATGAATCACCGATCACGTCAACGGTACAATTTTCACGGGCATCGACAGGATGGCCGAGAAGAACGGAAATGCTGAACCAGGGGTTCACGACTTTGATTCGATTGCCACTTGCCAAATTATAGCGTACACTGTGATCACTGGCCGTCTGCGTCAATTTCAAAACCTCGCGACGATGTTCACCGAAACATGCCTATGGTGCTCACAGAAATTGCGTCGAGGCAGTCGCTGGTCAACGTGCTCCTCCTTCGAAAGGTGATCGCGGTCAGGCAGCACTGCAACGCCGGATGCAACGGCCGAAGATGCAAATGATCAGGAACGAGTGCACGAGGAAGTTCCCGCGCCTCGAAGTATCGTCTGCCTGGCAGCACGTTCCAATAGCTCCAGCTTGACTGAACATCGTTACGTTCTTACATGTTGGGATCAACGGAGTCTACGCAAGGTCGTCGCCTTTTTCAACCTCTTCCTCCCTCTCTTCGTTCTGGATTCGTTACTTTGTGTGCCTTAGAATCCATCGTTTCTAGAAGATCGAGAGAGACGAGTTTTCGTCGACTTCCTCGAACCGGGTAGACTACAAAATGTGTGTAAACGATTCTTCTGCAGCGATAACGACAGCGATCAACTGTAGCAGCCTCTAAACCAGTTTGGTTAGATACTCACGGTCACGGGCAACCGCAGGAGTGAATGGAGAAATGTAAGCAGAGTTGGTCAAAAATTTAACCAACGATTGACCACTACATTCCTTCCAATTGTAACTCCAATTGACGATTAGCTTCATCAATCGATTGAAACAATCGTCGATTTTTCGATGATTTCTTTTTTTAATCGTACGCATTAATCAATCAATCATGATTAAAATTTTAATCGATTAATGCTCAATTCTGAATGTAATTTCGAAGACAGAATAATGTTCTGTCCTTCCAGAATCTCTCAGATTTTTCGGCGAAAAACTTTTCTATTTGACTTTTTATCTCGACCAAAGACTTGAAGTTTTTTCCATTAAGGGAATTTTGTAATGATCGAAATAGGTGTAACACTGAGTGCGCGAGGTCTGGTGAATATAGTGGATGGGGTAGAACATCCCTACCGAGGCCCAACAATATTTGTCGAGTTGTCAAAGACACATGAGGCCGCGATTCATCAGATTTTTCTCCGTTAAATCGTGGGAAACCATACGTTAAAACGGGTTTTGTAGCCAACCTTCAATGCTCGTGGATGGTGGACTTTGACATTTTTAACATTTCTGCTAATTCACGGGTCCTACAGCGTTGGTAATTCTCGATCAGTGTTTTAATCTGTGCTCTTCATCTGTGATGGAAGGCCTACCCGGACGTTCTTGATCTTCAAGGTTGAAATCACCAGCTTTAAACCTAGCAAACCACTTCCGCACAGTTCTTTCAGCTACAGCACCTTCCCCATAAACAGGCTCTTCGCCAACTTGTTTGGCGCTTGTGTGACACTGTTGCCTTTCCGGTAAAAAAAAAGCATTAATGCCTATAATGCACTTTGTTTGTGCTTCCATATAAATTCGTTTTTCTCGAATATATTCTAAACTATTTACCGCGTCGAAAAATATATTAAACAAAATCTGTAGATTCGCACAGGCTGCGTCTTTTCTGTCGTATTACTTTTTTCGTAAAACAAACGGTTTTCGAAAAAATTGCGAAAAACTTCGGACCAAAATCCAAACATTCTTTCTGAAATTTGAAAATTGAAGTGCGATTTCATTATCTTTTATCGATAGACATTAGCGAAAAATATGTTTTTTTTAACTTGCGGAACTTATATCTTTTTAATTTAACATTTATCATTTCGATAAGATGAAAATTAAATATAATTTAATTGAGTCATTGCATTTTTAAAGTACATTTTGAAGAACCACCTAAGGGTTTAACTTCAATCATCAATCCGAATGGTATCCTCAGTCTTGAGGTTCTCGCTAGTTTTACGTTCCGCATTCGATAGAAAATCGAGGATGAGCCTCATCGCGCTGTCCGGAAGAATTCTGCAGATAAAAGGAGAGAGCTATCATCAGCGACGAACAATTTCTCTCATTAAACGTTTCACCTGTTGATTGCGTTTAGAATGAGGAGACATCGTGGTATCGTGTACTCGGTGTAATTCCTTCTTATTGCTTTGATCACCTCTTGCGCAACGTAGTCTGGAGACAGGACTCCGAAAATGTAAGGGAACCTTTTCATAGGATACATAGGTGAAAATTAATTTTCGACTGAATATGTAAAAGAGATTCTTGAGAGATATGTGATGGAAGAGAAATTAGATATCGAAGATTTGTAATTTGATGTTCGTTTCGCACCTGTATTTCGGATCTCTAGCTAAACCGGTGTTCACGTAAAACGGATAAATGGTCGTAAATCGTATATTAGCGGATTTATGATCCAGTCGCAACTCTTCGTGAAGCGCTTCCATTAATCCTGTTAAGTAAGTCGATGATACAATCGTTGCCATTACATAATCTAATCAAAGTTGAAAGATTTGGTAGTAAGGTATACCTCTGACTGCAAATTTCGAGGAACAGTAGGTCACTTTCTCGGAAACGCCGTACATGCCGCACATACTACACAGGCACACTATGTGCCCCTTCTGATTTTTGATCATGCTTGGCAGGAGAGCTTCGATCGTCTGATAAAATGAATCATCACATAAAAACACATTTTACAATATATTACAAAAGTAAAAAGAATGTACTTATTATAATTATAACGTATGTTCAAAGAAATAAATTCATTGAATAATTTCCCACGAATGCAGCTCTACAATTTCAACAACTGCAAGTTAAAAGCTTTGCAACCCGTCATTTTTCGACATTAGCTTGTTATCACTAAAAGCGCACTGTATAGCTATGCCCACAGTGAAGCAACATCGATCAACTTTTCGTCACTTCTTGTTGCATTCCTCTTCTTTTACCAAATATTTGTATTATTGTATCATATATTATAAATAAAGGAAAGCAACCAGAAGCGACAAAAAGTTGCTAGATGTTGCTTCAGTGTGGATATAGCTTAATACTTAATAGAAGATCGCAGATCTTTATGCATTAATGACAAAAATGAATGGGTGAAATGCAAAACCGTAAAGGCATTAGGAGAATTTAAGGGCATCTTTATAATATCGTCGACTTACTACAACTATCAAAAGGAGAAATACATTTCTATTCAACTTTTGTTTCTTACAAGTAAGGGAGACAATATTAGTTTTGCATAAAAATCTGCAGTTCAATTATTCTAGAGAAAGTGACAAGCTGATCAGTTTTGCTTCACAATTCTTTCAGTGTTAATATTTCGCGGATCCATACCCAGAACTGCGAGAGGACGTTAACATTGAATGTTTTTTCGACCAGATTTTGATCCTGATGCAGAAATCGGCTGTGATACAGCACTGCAGCGTTATTAATTAGGATAGAGACGTCCGGTACCCCTTGCTTTCTCATCAATTTTACCGTTTCTTGGACTTCCAGCCTCTTCGACACATCAACGGCAAAACCGTACACCTGGATCGTACAAAATTAAAACGGAAGCATATTTCATCATTTGTGTTCAACATCTTTTATCTCACTTCTCCTCCATTTTCGGACACGGCTCTTATTGTTGACCGGTTCGCCTCGATGTTTGTGTCCCAGCAAACCACTATACACCCTAGGGCGCCTAATTGAATGGCCAATTCGCGACCAATTCCGTGTCCAGCCCCAGTAATCTAATCAAAAGACATTGCGGAATTTATAATTGCGACTGCAAACCGAAATGACTTAGTTCGCGTGGCCTCTTTTAAGGAACATTAGAGTTGTACATCATTATCTCAATATAACAATGTTATAGTATAGCAGAGCATTCATTATTCGAACTTCGATTATTACTATGCATCTATGTGTGTGCATACATATATTTTACATTGTACTCTTGTATTTAATAAGTAATTTTAGGTTTAATTCTTATGGTTATAAATTGAGTAAGTATATTATGTCCCAATTGATTCGGATAATTGTCGCTTTGAATGCAAATATATTTTTGGAGATGTAATGTACAGAATTTTTTTAACTTCTAACGACAAATACGATATTATTTACGGATATAATGCGACGGATATAATGGGAAAGGTTGTAATGAATTCAGTTTCGAGGAAAACTAAAGCGACGTTCAAGCTATACGTCCTCTAACCCCGACCTTACTTAGAAGATCGAAAAATCGAAGAATGCTGCGCTGATTCAACGTGTTTAATATTGTTGTAATTTACCAGCACCGTTTCTCCTAACAAGTTCTTCGAACCAAAGGGTACAATCCCTTTAATAGTTGCGGTTATTATAGTTACACCGACATTCACCGATAGAATAAATAGCTTGTACAGTAATCGCAAATGTCCAAGTTGAAATACACGGACTATACTTGACATTGCACAACTTCTTCAGTTTATTATCATAATTATGGCTATCATTTCCATGTTTCGCAAAGAAAGCAGATTATGTAAAGTCGCAAACAGCTTTAAATTATGCACATATTCAATAACTCAATACATTCCTTACACTTTTCGACAGATACCGTACATTCTTTTTTTCTGCTAATTCATTGCAAACTTCACCTAATCACTTTCGGTAGAGTTCATGAGACATTTTGTAAATAACATGGATATAAAGATTAAATTACTTTAATTGAGATGGTGGGGATGCATTATTGGTTGTGGACCGTTTATTTTGAAAGTGGTGTAAGTCCATTCTTTTGAGAAGTTAAGGAAACGACAAATGTACATATAATGTATTGCGATTTTTTATTTATATAACCAATTTATGATGTAAATCTAAAAATATTATATCGTGTTTAGTGTCATTTCAATCAGAAAAATGCCGCAAATAAGAACATGATATCGAAGGAGGTGGCATGAAATTCAGTAGTGCAACTCTACGACAAGTCGGACGTTCGGGAAAAATTGGTGGTTCAATAAATACATACGCAGACACGCTTCTTTATTACATTGTCTTTATTTATTCATTGTAGATTCATACATAAAATGTACACCGAAATGATACAATGCCTGTACTAATCTTGTTTGTGTCTTATAGGTTCTAGTCTCTGCTAATGTAGACAACTGGGTTGTAGTCCATGCTTACGGCGAACAGGTTAGTTTCCGATCGACTTGGTGCAGCACTAGCGATGTGGTATTTCAGATCACTGTAAGTTCCACGTTATCGAACGAAAGCACCGACGAGATACTATTAAAGACTGCCAGCCTTACGGGAGTTGGTGAGATGCGAATTTTCGGTGTTCTCTTATGCCCTCTTGAATGTATTCTAGCTGGAGTAAGAAATAGAAGGCCATCGACGTGATCTCGTCAGTACAGAAGGCAACTAAGGAGATTCTCGTCGCGTCGGTGAGAAGGCAAATCGTCACGGAACCATATTGATGTGAATTGTTACATTCTGCACCGAACGTATTGCAAGGTCTCTTTTACACCCGCGTGGGCCATCGGTTTTGGACGGATCACGAAGTGGAGACTTTGAAATTAAACGAGTAGGACCTAAGCAACGTTCGTTAAGGCAATGACCTAATAAACGGTGCTGCGGAGGAGACAAAGGAATAGGGTAACGGAATTGGAGTAAAGAAAACATGAGGCGATG
>CM052314.1:32954752-33094460 GCA_028455605.1 Lasioglossum malachurum
TCCACGTTATCCCCGCGCCCAGTCGCGCCCGGTTACTGGTCTCGCTGAATAGCACAGGGGCTGGCAGTCTTTAATTGTATCTCGTCGGTGGCACAGGGGCTGGCAGTCTTTAGTAGTATCTCGTCGGTGACGAAAGTTTTGCAAAATTTCAGCACAGTCGTATCCGTTACCAGATGTGCAATTTGGAAGTTGACTTTCCTTGTATGACGCCTGCTTTATCACAGATGTCGCCATAATGTCAAACAGTGAAATTATTTCGCCTATATTTATCTTATGTGCTTCCTTACCAGACCATATATCAAAGAACTTGTCCTAATCATGAATTTTCTCCATTAGTGTAACATTATCATATAAAACTTCTAAAGACTAACTAGTTTTTAAGTACTGTATTTCACCAAAGATAATTGTTATCTATTTTTTAATTATCCGTATCCTATACCAAACTTTGTGTGCAATATTTCAGCTAGAATAAGCGTTAAACTATGTATAGACATTTATTTTTGTGCCTGGATCTATGGACAAACTGTGGCTAAGATCTTCTTTTCAATAAATCTATCCATCTATATTTATCTTATATTTTAATATCGTTTGCATCACGGTATTACTATGAAGATATTAATAAAAAAAAATTATTTCACCATTTTTATTTGTGTGTAATTTAATTCCACAAATAAATTCTGTAAAACCACGAAATAAGACATTGAATTATCTTAAACTTGGAGTGGCATTTACAAATTATTTGTATATCGTAAATGAACTTTTTCGATATTTAAATGTTTTAAGGGTATAGTGTACGACAAATAGAATGTAATGTGAAAAAGTTGGAGAGATACTCTCAAGGTTCGTTATAAATTCAGTACGCGAGAAATTATTTTTATATATTGGTGCGCCTAAAAATCCCAACGCCGCGCCTAAAAATCCCAACGCCGCGCCTCGATAATTAATAAACTTTTAATTATTTTTTCGCGTCAGAAGGTCTTCTGTGCCGGCGCGGTGGCATTATCGTTTGAAAGCAACGTAAAATTTCGCGATACATCGAAGCCCATTATTCATTTTTTAAATGAGAGTTATTAAGTACTGTTCGACGGGACCTCTGAAATATCCAAGAGCATCATTACACGTAATTGTTGGCTTTAATGAAACAAAGCATTGTCACGGTGGTAATATTCACTCGTTACGATTTCTTTGTCTCTTCAAAAGAAACATAAAATCACGATTGCGGTGGGAAAAATTCGTGATTTAAATGTGGTTGAAGCAATTATATTTGACTCGGACTTTTTCGTCCCAACTAGGCTTCAAGAATTAAATTGTAAATTCTTTTTCTGCTCGTTGTGTTCGAAATGGTTGATTTTTGGTGGCTCACATTTATTATTTTAGCAATTCTAGAATACTTGCTAAGTCTTGATATTCTGGTTTGAAATTTGAAGTTAATTCTTTTTAACATTTTTATGTGTGCATATGTATAATGTCTGTTAAATTTGTCAATAATTTTCACTATAATCACATTTATAGTCATATTTATATTTTAAGAACATATGAAGCAGTTCATAAAGCTAGTTAATAAATTCCTAGCAAATAAAACAAATAAAATGTTTCGCCTCACTTCGTGTGGATCAAAATAAAATCAAAAAATAAAGAAAAGCGTATTTTATTTTTCGCCGAAATTTTTTTCGATGTTCGGAAATAGACTTAGAAATGTTTGGATCCGTAAGATTCGCTGTCCAATAAAATTCAGGCGATTGAAGGGAAAGGGGCAGATTCGAATCAGCAGACGAGCACAATGTCATTTTGTTCAGAAACTTTATTTATTACATACACTAGCCGACTACTATGCATGCGTTTGGGGCACTCGGATATAGGGAGATTCGCTTGAGATCCGAAGCTCGTTGTTACGTGTGTGTTCGGTGCGTTCGTGTCTCACAGAACAGCATCTTGATGTTCTTTTACCCCGCATCGTTTCACCGCTGCCTCCGCGGAGCATGTGGTTACCTCATCCCGTAATTGATTCGTTTAAATTATAGTGCTTTACGTTAGGTGTGTATAGTCCAGTGTGTCCAAGGCGAACGAAACCTTCTGCCAGTCGGTCCGTCCCCGAATTCTCGGGACAGTGTCATCAAAAATAACGTGCAAAAGTGACGTGAAAATCGGAAGCAAGACTCGTTGAAAACTCGCGGTGCAGACCTCGAACGCGAACCGCAAAAGAGATTCGTCCGACTTAGCGTGCCTCGTAACCACATATATTCGCATTTTATATTCTTATATATATAATATATATATATATATTTATATACTTTGTATTTATAATATTTATATACAGTGAGCGCGCGCGGGAGGTGAGGTAACGACGACGTTGCGGTTGGACAGCCTCGAAGTGGAACAACACAAATTACAGTGGGGTCCCGAAAAACTGGGGGAACGACGAGATCAAAATATTTCTTCAATTTTCTATATAATTTGTTCGATTAATCACCGTGTCGAGATCATGTCAAAAAAGACGAGCTTACATTCTAAACGATTCCGTCGAACGACAGAATTGATCGCCGCGACTTTTGAAGATACTTTTCCTTTCGAGTGTTCCTACGTCATGCTAACGTTGTTCGATCCTAATTAATATCGAGCTCTCCATTGTTTCGTCGAGTCGCCGTTACCCCGACCGACGCCTCACGTGGCTGTATCCGTAAATAAAGTATAATGCCTTAACGAACTAGAACTTAATACCGACATATTGCACATTTGACAACAGTTACGTTCTTCTTTAAGTACTTGTGGGGGGGTATAGGAAGTCTAATAAACGTTTTCTCCAGTAACGCGCTCTTTCGCCTTGATCGCGAGACTTTCCTTTCTCTCTGCCTCTCTTTCACTCTCGCACGCAAATCATTCACGCATTATCGACGAAATAAATCCAGGACTCTTGCTCGTCCTCCGCGGAGGTCCGCGAGGAACGTTGTTCCGACGCAAAGGCAGCGTCCGTCGAGTTCGATGTGTCATCTATGTAATTCGTTTCTCACTTCTCCATAGTGATTCGTTTAATTAGTCGTTCGTTGCAAGTCGTTATCGGTGGTCTAAAGGCGCAAATCTTCGTAAGACGGTCACGCGAACGGGCGCTCGTCGTTCACCGCGTTCGAACACGCGCTCGCTATTACACGATTACATGTTTTACATCGTCGCCTGTATAACGGATATACGTGTGTAGTACGGGTTACACAGGCGCGTGGACTATCGAAAAGCGGCGGCTACAGCTTCTAATTAGTTATTCGGTTTCCGCAATCCTCTCGGAGACCGAGTCTCCGGTGGGTAGACCGCGAGGACGCAGTTCTGGTGATTTGCGAGCGGGTTCGAGCGATCGACGACTTCGCCGCGGTACCGGCCGTCCATAGGCCACCGTTTCGTTGATGAGGACCGACTCGAAGTGTGATTCTCGTTGCTCGTTCCATTTTCGTTTCCGTTTCCGATTCAATTCCGTAGGAGAGGACAAACGCGAAACGCGAGAACAGCGTAGGCCCAGCAGCGCGATACTCGCGATCGCTTCGATGACGTCAGCCAATCAGATCATGGCGACGTGTTCGTTGTGTGTGTGTGTGTGTGCCTTTTGTACATCTCCCGGTAGGCAGCTCCAGACTGTTCACCCCGATTCAGTCTCGACTATTCGAATTCTGCTACGCGATACCGTTCGCAGGTGAAGCTGTGACGATTCTCCTTCATCCGATGATCGTCTAACAACGGGTGTCCGTGCAATAGATCTCCTAACGGGTTTCCGAACTTCGTTACAGAGACACGCAACCGTTTCCTTTCTTTCGTTTGCCCGACAGGTTGATCGGAGACGCCGATGACTCGTTCGAAGCAGTCGCTTGGCTCCACCGCGCTCGATCAGCCTCAAGTAGACTGTCTCAGGTATTGCGAACATTTCCCAGGTTGGCTGGTTCACAGGAAACGAGGCGAAACGGTGATTAAACCGAGGCGTGCAGCGTGCTCGTCTGGGGGCCCGGTGCATACGCGGTGCTGGTCGGCGCCGCCGTTGGCTGCAGGCTCAACTGCAACTGATGCTGTTGCGCTTTCGCCCTCAGACAGGCGATGCTCTCGTTCCTCAGCTGCTCCGTGTCCTGGACGAGCCCTGCGAATTCGAGATTTCACCTGGTTAGTACACTGAACGCGAATTCCTCCGATTCAGTCTGTCTACATAGCTGGCCACCATTGTGCCAGAGTTTCCGTGGCATAGGGTTCCTCTAGCTCCTTTACGTTTCGTATCATACAAATTCATTTCTCAACACTAAACCTACCGACTATCGAAAACGACTGATGTGTAAAGTATTATAGAAATTATAATATTAAATTTATTTATATTTTAATATATACTGGAGTCAAAAAATATATTCAATAAGTTACCATGAAAATACCTTTGCAATTTCAATAATTATTAAATAAAAGATCTAAAATGAGTCATTTGACCCCTCGTGGTAGGTTTAGTGTTAACTCATGCAATGGCTCTGTGTACTATGTATCGCGAACTGAGAAGAGGCGTTCCTTAATTTGTGTGCACGAATTTAATGTCCCTTACATTCTCTTTACAAATTCGATCAGACAAACAGAGGCGAGTCAAGTTTAAATTTAGCGGCTCACGTCTCGAAGCTTGATAAAACGACTAAAAACAAAGCGTACATCAATTTTTAAGATGTGTTTGTAAAGAGGAAGTTTCAACCTTTAAATCTACGGTAGTTTCAGTCAGGAAACGAAACGGTTTTTGGAAATCTTTTTGGGAAATTAATTTAGCGTGAGAAATGTTACCTGACGAGGATGAGGGTCCCATGCCATCCTGGCTTTCTTGTCCACTCTCAGAGCTCGTCGGTCCGCCTTGGTGATGGCTGTGATGGGGGCTGCTTCCGCTTCCGTTGTGGTCATTTCCACTGTCCTCGCCGCCAGACTTGAGATGCTCCGCCGCTTCGATTGACTTCCGGTGCATCCCTGCGGGGCCACAGTCAATCAGTTCTTGATTATTTTCGATATCTTGACTAAAGCTGCTCGTCTTAGATGATTGAGCTGATACAGACGAACAGAAAAATAAAATCGAGATTTGCTCCTCTTCTTTTCCACTTTTTTTTTCTTTCTTTCTTTCTTTCGTCTCTGTTTTTCTCTACGCGTGATCATTAAGCTTTGCTGGCTCCGCGCGCCATTGACGATTTAGCTTTCGATCAAATTAAGGCCACCGGCGACTCAATGTTTACGTACACTTGTATTTCCGTTTCATAATTACAAATTCATTCGCGGCCTTGCCTACACAAATTTGTTCGTTCACAAACTATAGCATATTTAGCTCTTAATAATGATTTCCGTTGCTTTTTTTTACATTTGCACCATTCTACAACTAGCGGGTGAACCTAGTCAAGAATTCGAGTTAAAAACAAAATTTCTGTTTTCAATTGTAACGGCCACGAATTCATTTGTATACCTAACAATCGAAAGTCGGATGCGCGAAGTTAGCAAAACTTAATGGAAAAAATCGTTTGGAACGTCGAGAAATGAAATGGTTGATGGTCCTTACCCAACAACCACGGCGCTACCGACTCGTTCTCCTTGGCGCTTTTCAGAATGGTTTCCGGAAGTGGCAAGGAGTGTCGCACCATCGCTCCGTAGAGCCCGTACTCCGCCATTATGGTGCTCCTGCCCCAGCACTTCTCGGTTTTGCGCCATTTTGCTCTCCGGTTTTGAAACCACACCTGCGACAGAACAAGCACGCGTATAAAATATTTTGCCAACAAAGTAAACGTTGATTTCAGTCAATTAAATATATTTTCGAGGTCCTGCGAGAGTGAATGAGTTCTAAAGATTCATTCGATTCTTCCCTATGTTGTAGTTTAGTACAGTTGACTTCGTGGGAGTGCTTACATTTTCCTGTGTGATGTTTCTAATCTTCTCGTTTTGTATGTGTCTATAAAATTATACGTATAGAGCATGTTTTATTATTCCAGTATCGAAAGTAGCGTTGCTGCGGGATCTTCTAGCACGCTCTCGGCTCACTTGCCCGTTTAATGATCATTGTCTCCTAATTGGAACGCAATGGCGTGCGATCGGTTACGTGCACGCGGTTCCATGCCTGCTCATAGTTAACTATTACGCTTAAACGATCACCTTGGGGCTCGTTATCCTGTTTTTCGTGGTTCGCCGTCCCGTTAGGCTACTTGTTAACGAATCTGATCATCGGACCACCTAGGGCGGCGACGCGTGCCGCTTCCTTGGGACGCGTTCGCCCCCTCGAACGAGTTTCAACTTTAACGAGCTCGATTTCCAAGTTTCCCGCGTCGTGAACTAACACTAAGTAAACCAATCGAACCCGTGAAATTGGTCATTGTCACGTCGATCTTCGTCATACGAATGTTTAGTCGTTAAGCACGTCGCGTCGGCGTGTCCAAACTGACACGCTTCACAACATTTTTAGTAAAAAGTTATGCCATTCTCTAATATAACAGTTTATTTAAATTGTACATGTTTAAACCCCTCAAGATCATTTTCACATACTCGTTTTGTTAATGTAGAATGTAGAATAACATTTAAACGTGGTCCCAGAGGTCACGTAAAGTCACTTTTTCCTTCACGAAAATGATCTTCGCGGCTTTTGTGAGGAGTTGTTAATGAAAAACACAGACCAACCACAGGCCGAGCCGGAATCCGTCCACTGTAGCCGCTTTCTGATTGATCCGTATTTTTCATTAATAACTCCTTAACAAAGCCGCGGAGAACATTTTTGCAAAGAAAAAAGTTACTTCAAATTAGCTCAGGAATCGCCCCTTTCAAGGAAGTACAACATTTTTGGGACACCTATTCTTGGAAGACATTAACACAGGCTACCTACACTATGCGGCAAACTTACTCGACCGTAAACAAACAAAAATATTCGGGACTTCTTACACACGGGACTTTCAGCTCTACTCTCTCCTACTTTGCAAGATTCAAAGATTCTATCTGACTCTCGCAAGAATAAGTCGACGCGTTTCTCTGCAAAACGTTCTGGAAAACGCCGTGCGGTTTCGAGCTTCGCAATAACTTCAAGTGAAATCTATGGCGGCGAAAATTCCGTGCAAAAGGATCGGCCGGCGAATAGGGGCATCGAGAACGTTTCGCAACAGTTTCGTTCGACAGCAGCCAATCCGTCACGCACGAGCCCCGACTCCTTCCGGCGGCCGGTGTACGTGATCGTCCGAGGATGTTATTTAAAAAGGCCTGCACACGCATCATTTGCGAGACGTGTGCACCACGGCAGGACTATGGAGAGGCTAGAGGGGCGGAGGTGCGCGGCCGGAGGCCAGGGCGTGTACCAATTTGTAGCAACAATGCTAAAGTCACCGGCAGAATTGGAACGTAATTCGAGTGAATGGGAACCCGTTGCCCTGTCAATTTGCGCTGCCACCCCGAAATTATCTTCCTCCTAGCCATCGAACGGGCCCGGCCATGTTTTTTTTTTATTTCCCGTAGCCGCCGCCAGCCCCGAGAACCCCTCCCGCCCTACAGAGCCCGTGGAAAACGTTGAAACGCGCGGAGACAAAAGAATTTTCATTTCGCCGGGCGCGAACGTAAACTCCGTCGGTTCAACGGGGTTGAAAGAACCTCGAACAGATCCTTCAATTTTCTCCGGTTGAAATCTTTGACACCGTCAATCCGTTTTAGAAGCCCCGGGATCGCGTAATCGAACGTAATAGTCCGTCATCCCGGGAGGACGGGAAGCAGACGCGTCGAACGTGCACGAATGAAAAGGGACCAGTGGCTGCGGCCCGCAGCGCGCTTGTCGCGGAAATGGTAATGGTCCCGCGGAACGAGAGAATCCTGCAGAAAATCTTCCATTGATCGAGGACAGCCGTTCTATTCACTGACGCGTAAATCATTGTACCGATCATAAAGCTGTTACTCGATTTCCGAGCGAGCTGGCGCGCGCGCGTACGCGGGAACGTGTTCCGTTCGAGGGACGTGGAACGAAGAAGACGAGTTTCAACGGACTTCCAGCACGCGAAGTGATTCGGGTTTACTGCAGTGTGTGCTTCCGTCACCCCATTTCCTTCGCGCGTTCTCCTCTAGACGCGCTCGTCTTCATTTGCTCGTCGAATCATTGTGCTCGAAGTAACGTTTATCTACGAGCTAACTACAGTTAGTTTCCATTTTTCGGGATCGCGTAGACCGATGCGATTCCTTTAACGTTAATGCTCGCCTCGATATAAGCCAGTCTCATAATTGATGGCACACGCACTTTAAATCTAATGATTAACCACCATTTTCTGCAATTATCTTCAACGTTTTACAGGCAGATGGATTCCCACTTTCTAAAAATTGCACGGTTTCTCTTGAAAGAACATCTGGAAGCCTCTGAAAATCGAGCTTTTCAATCACCCGATATCTGTGTCCAACGATTCTGCTGTCAAATGCACATTTTATGGTTCGCAGAATGAGATGTCAATCGAGCTTGTTTGAGAGTGAAGGCACTTTCCTAGATAAAAATGTAGCTCGCGGAACGGAGCACGGAATCAGGCATTTCCAGCAGAAGACAAAGAAGGAGAAGGATTACGCGCGAGGATCGTGACGTTGTCTGATGAAACAGTGTCCGGAAGTAGTATCGCACCCTTTCGGCAGCGGAGCCCGGCAAAACGAGCCGAGGAATCCTATAGAGAGGCGAAGCTTGGAGTTGGTGAAAGCTCCGGGTCCATCGCCAATGAGTCCTTTATAGCTGCTCGGGATCGGAAATCGCGTACCGGGATTATCCTTCGGCATCCTGGAATAGCTTACCAAGAGACGGAGACACCGAAGCACGCCTGACAGAAGTGATATATAGGCGTCGCTCGAGTTAGGGGTGTGGGGTTGGGGTGGTCGAAGGGGGTTGGATTGCAGCGGAGGAAGCAGCGGTAGCAGCAACGAGGAGGAAGAGGATCCTTTATAGTGGCGTTCGTCGGCTCGAAGGAGCGAGAACTCCGGCGGTGGGCTTTCTCGCCCTCCTTTTCCACCACCTCCAACCTCCACCTCCTTCTCCTTCTTCGGCGCCCTCCTCCTCCTCCGACCCCTCCCCTCGTCCTACCCATTCTCCGGCCCGCCACCCCCTTTATTGGCACACCCGGTATAATAAGGAGTGAGTTTGTATTTAGTCGGCCATGCGCAGTACTGGCTGTTGGCGTATCATCGATCAGACCGGCGACTGACTATTGGACCAAAACAAGAGGATGAGAATGGGAATGGGAATAAAGAGAGAGGGACAGCCGATATATAAAGTGCGACGGGGAGAGGCGGAAAAGTCGTTAGGGGAACCGAGAGGGAAAAAGAGACGGAGGTATGGAGAGATAGAAGGAGATAGAGAGCGAGAGAGAGAGAGAGAGAGAGAGAAAAACGCGTTAGGCGATACCTCGGCGAGAAGAGGACACAAGGGACGAGAGAAAGAGACTCTGAAGCGAATATACTAGCGGCGTCCAAGTTGGACGGGCTGGTATTGGTGTGTAGAGGGATACGAGGCGAAGCAAGGAGGGTGATGTCGGCCTGGGGGGTGGAGATGAGGGGCCCGCGGGTAGCTTCCTATGGATTACCAATACTCCGATACAGGGAGACACGGTCGCGAAGTCAGGGATAGCCAGCGATCAGACGGAAGAGACGACGCAACGGTGACAGTGGTTGAATGAAGCAGAGGGAGATAGAGGCTAGGTTAAGCGGGAGAAGGAGAAGCTGATACGAACGGGGTAGGGGAGAATCCAGGGTGGGAAAGGAAGACAGAGACGCTCGGATAAAGAGGACGAGGCGACAGCACCCACCTGCCTGCTTCTTGCTGCAACACTCGAGCTCGATGCCAGCACGATGTATTGAAACCGAGGCTGAAGAGTTGCCGTCAGGTACTAGCAGGACGAGGGTCCTCGAAGGTCTACCTAACCGAAAGCTTTTTGATTTTCCGCCGTGAAGAGAGGCAGCGTGGAACCACCCCGCGACGACGACGCGATACAAGACCACGGCGGGAGACAGCCGGGCGCGGCGAGGAAAGGAGAGAACGAAATTGCCAGCTAGAACGCGAGACAACGAGAGACCGTTATTTTTCTCTTAGCAGCTCGACCGACATTGTCTTTCGCAATCCGAGCATTCCCGCCGGACGGACGGCGCGGCGCGGCGCGGCGGAGGAGCTAAGAACCTCGCGCAAGATCCATCGCCGAATACTTTTTTACTCCTTCGAGCCCGTGGATCGCTAACACCTATACACGACCGCGGAAGGTGATACTGTCCCGAGGATAATTGGAGATCTCGTTACTCCACACCGGTAACTTCAATTTACGATCGACCGATAATGAGATATCGAGTTCCGCCGCCCCTGCCGCGCCTATCCCCTAACCGCTCGCCCGATCCGCACGAACCCTCCACGCTCGTCAAAGCTCAGCCCGATACCGGGACGTATTAGATGCCTGTTACGTGCTTATTAAACGTTTTCTCCGCTCCCGCTATTTTCCGTCTCGCACGCCCTCCCGCGGAACATGTTATATGTCCCATCTAGACTCAATATTCCGATCCTGAATCCTACTACACCGCGACAAATTGTTGTAGGTACTCTATAAAAGAAGGAGGAAGGAAAGATTGAGTTGTATTTGAATTTTACGAAAATAATATTGTCTAACTGGACTGTAAGGAACGGAAGCTAAATGTGTTCTCCCTTGAAACGTTCTGAACAAGTCGAGAATAGTAGAACAATATTGTCTTTTAATAATCCTACAATTTGTCCCACAGTCTACGTAATCCGACAAAAACCTATTCTAGTTCGAGCAAATGTAGCAAGTCATAAAATATATCTCATGATAAAAAAAGACAAAATGAAATGAAAAAGCTAGTAGTGCCACCTGACTCCCCACTCGAAACACTAAAGGACATGGTCAGTCTGTTTTTTTAAATCGCATGTCTTCGAGATTTTTTACAATCTCAACTTAAATGGGACACCCTGCATGTAGAGAAGCCTTCAGGCAAATCTACAATTAGTCTTGTCGCTGAAAAGAATGCTAGATACACATCCAGTTACAACAGACTTTCTGCTATACACCGTAGGTTAGTCTTTTGTTCTCGCGAAGCAAGGAACCAAACCAGCAAACAACGAACAATTTTACTCGTGAATAACGAATGAATCGGTGCCAGAGATAAATCGATTTGCACGGAGAAATTTCGCCGTATTTCAATATCTCACGTCGCGTTAGGAGAAGCCCCCGGCAGGCACGGGTCCCGCGGTGTCGTATATTCGCACAGATCATTTAATATGACGTCCGCTGATCATCGGGCCGAATAATGGTTACAGTTTCCCACAAGCCGGCTCGGGGAGAGCCAGTAAGCCAATTAATCTCTTCAATAAGTAACGCGCGTGCGGTGCGGCGGACCTGCGAGGTCGCGTTAACCCCCGGGAAACGCATCACTTGTTTGCCGCGTAATGCGAGGACAAGCATGCTCGGCTAGGCTGGGTTGGTCATCGTCGGGCAAATAGTTCGGTTCGGTCCGGGAGATTCGGCCACGGGGATGGACCCCATGCTGCGAAGTGGCACGCGCCGGAACATCATTAGGTGGGACACTTGCTGGACGAACGACGCGACCACGAGGGTCCTGAACGTTAATCATGACTTGGCCCCCCCTCCGATGAAAGGAACTTCGTGAGTGAATTAATATCGACTCCGTGTTCCGGCAAATGCGCTGGATGTACTTTTGGGCTTCGTTCGAGTCCACCGTCTCGGAAAGTGAGAACGGGCCCGCTACCGTGCAAGTTTGAAATTATTGGCAAAATGTTTTTTCAATAATTATGCTAAGTCAAGTGAAAATATCTTTTTCTTCATTTTACTTTCACGTTTTTCTTTTTTTTTTTTTTTGAAATAGAACAATTTCTTTTGTCTCTTAATAACTTTAGTAGGTTGAGAATAATTAGATCTTTCTCACGTTGTCGCGTCAAAGCTTGCCTAATTCGTTTTTGAATTGCAAAGTAAAAATCCCAAGTCTGGTAATAGGTACTGTTCGCAGATAAACGTCGTCGCTGATCAATTCTCCAAAACGGCTTGACATCCCCTACAATACCGCCTACTGATCAATTGATTAACAGAGAATCGCGTGATTGGGGTGCTCGATTGTGTGGTATACGGGTTAATGGGGAATTCGATGAAGCTTCTCTACGAGCTACACGGCGATATTCAAATAGTATTAGACGTGGTTTAGACCAGGAAGCTTCATAGTAACGCCCCGTAATCGTTTTAAAACCTACCCGCGACATCTCTTTGTAATTTAAAGAGAGGAATACCAACGAAATAGACTAATTGACCGATATTAATTATTGAACGCACACTAGCTTTTTATATACTTAAAGTTTTCATTAATTGTACGTAGAAGAAATATATTTAACCTTCCGACGAAGGTGTTTAATGATCGTGAAGGCAGTGACTTTTCAAGAATCAGATCGTTCGCCCAAAGAATTCCAGAAACACGTCAGAAAATCTGGGAAGCTGGGGCGCCGCGCGGGAAATCGTACCCCCGCAATTCGTTTCCCGTTTTCCTTAAACGGGACGACCATGGACACATTAATTAATCTTCCATCCCGCTCGACGCAGACGTGTTCCCAGTTCCTCCCGTCTCACCACGGTTTTCACCACGCAGACGCCGGGCTTCGATAGCGTTTCATCGGCGGCGAGGGCGTGGCGAAACTTCGGCCCATGCTTCTAACTTAATTCGGTTAGTCGAGATTTATATCCGCATCGCAGCCTGTATCCTCTTGTTCGCGTTTCGCTACCCCCTGCCCCCACCGCCCCCTGCCACGACCGTGCGTCCGTCCGCCCGTACCCGCCAGATTTCACCGTGGCGCAATGGGGTTTATTAGAATTTATAAGCGGTCCCGTTGACAATCCAGCAACGCCCAAATTGCTGGATATTCCGCGAGCCCGATACCCGTCGCGGACCACCTTATTTATTCGCCACCCGTTGGGCCAGGGGGTGCGGAGGGGCACGGGAGGAAACTGTCGGGGACACTCGAGATGCGCGTTATTGGTCAATTTTTGGGGTGGAACGCGGCCAGCCGGAATTCATCGCTTTGTTTGCCGCCGGTTTTACGAGCTTCGCCCGGCCTCCTTTCGCTCCCGAAAATCATCGACCAAAGAAACACGTCGGAGCTGCCCGGACCCTCGGTGGAAAGGCGATTTTACATTTCTTCACTTCTCCGATGTACACTGACGAGCAAAAGTGACTGGACACACTGCTTGTCGCATCAAAATGTCGTACAATGTAATCAATATGACAATATTCTTTCTTTTGCGCAGCAGTGTACATCCAAAATGGAACAGCGTAAATTCGCCTTTATTTAGACTTTTCATTTTGGATCCCCCTTTCCGTTCATCCTGGATGATTCATCCACAATGATCCAAAGTGATTAGTGCACACAATAGGATTACTTTCCTGTAACAGCGTACCTACCCCTGGAAAGGTAAATGTCGACGAACATTGGGAATTGAACGTTTGCATTTTTTGGTGACAGTTGTCCTGGAAGGATTGCGTTACGATACGCAGCCCGGAGATGTTCGTGCGAAGTCAGCGGTTGGCACAGTTTCAAGATTTCACTTGGTTGATGTTTCGATTAAACTCTAATGGGTCTGATAACTTAATTCGTTTCTGTCCTCTGTATCAATGTTGCTAATTGTTTTTACAAACCTACACGGTGCAACTTGAGATGATCACGAGGAACAATGTTTTTATACAATTATGTTTCTTACACAAGTCTCTCCTTGTGCTCGAATACATGGACATTTCTTTCTGCATTTTCAGGCACAATTGTGCCCAAATTTTTCCATTCACCTTGCAGGTGCGCATTAATTTTTCTTCGTTGCGTCAATCTAACAGATTGCAGATTGGAATAGTATTGTTCTTTTTTGTCAAAACGGGTCATAACATTTGTTAAAAGTTGGAACTATGAAGGCAATAATACTAATAAAAACTGCAATAAAACTTGATTCCTTGTAAGGTTTGTTACTACTGCTCCATATATGGTATTCTCATGCATATTCAAAAGTTGAGCGCGCACGTCAGCAAATTTTTCTTAATGAACTATACGTATACTAAGTACGTAGCAGGGTAAACGGGTGAACTACGAAAACACTCGTGACGCTGCAGCGCGGTGGCACATTGTCGAGCGAATGTGTGATCGAAGATACTGAACCTGGCCTCCCCTGTCAGGTTTTTCGCGGGGATGTTATGGGGACGTGCGCCACTTGTCAGTGTCCGTCTAGACAGCGAGAAGTCAGAGGGCCACCCCCTCGGCCGTTGAGGATCATTTAATCATTTGACGACGAGCGATAGAAAATTCATGAGGTTGACGCCGCGCCACCGGCCGCAACCCTATTAGAAGGGTCGCAGGGTCCACGGTTATGGGATTCGAGGATGCACCATAGGCTTTATGCGCGAACGATCGGTCGCTTCTTACGAGCGGATTATTAACGTTCCCCGCCGAGGCCCCGGGGAATCGTTGCCCGCTGAATCACGCGTGGAAATCCTATAATTCGACTTTAATTCGATCTGTCGGCAATTATGATCGTTTCAGGGGTGGGGTGACGAAGAGGGGGCGACACGGAGGGGCGGGTGGGCATCGAATGACCCGGATCCCGGCGCAAAGTAGTCGCGCACAACGATGGAACCTTTTCGATCAATTAGTTCGACAAAATCTCGTCGAATCCGATTATCCGGAAACGCATGGCATTGCCGCGTAATTGCGCGGCATTATACGTAAAAATGGTGCCCGGTGCGCCGAAAAAACCGGCCGAACGAAATTATGCGTCCCAGCGAGCTCGTGCCCGTGTTTTTCGGGCCGATTCACCATTTAGGTTTACCGACCCGTGGAAAATTTCTTTTGATCAGCCGCCGATGCGTATTTTTACCGGGATACGTAATTTGATTTTTATTTTGTTTTCCACGGGAAAACCTCTTCCCCACCTCTCCTCTCTTTCCGCCCGCGTTTCTCTCGGGTTCGCGATTCCGCCCCGATAACGCTCGCCTTCTCTCGCTCGTATTAGAGGAGAACCGGGGATTATTGGTAATTGCATGCGAATTAATTAATCGAATAATTCTACTCGACCGAAACGGGTTAACTAGTCTTGGGCCAGCTCGTGATTACACTCTTCTCTTTACGAGGAAATTCTATTGTGCGAACCCGTGCCCGTTGAATCCGGACGGCTGTTCAGTGTTTTGCGATTTTCATAAAATTTCAGAGCTTGCGCGATTAGTTTGGTAGCGACATTTTATGAATATTAATACGTTGTCGACTGACAGCAATTCAATGGCAATGATCCTTTAGCGCTGGGCGCGACTGATATTGTTTCATCAGGATGGTTAAATTCGAGGATCGATACGGATTTCGTGCGATTTTTCTGACGGTGTGTGGAGTAATGGAGAAGTTTAGTCAGCCTCATGAAAAAACATTTGTATAACTTCAATAATTCGGAAAGAGCAAAATTAGGAGCATTCGCTGGTTCTAGAGTAAAATTTCCGAACCGAATAATTGAGGATTTCCTAATAATAACTTTATTAATTAAATTAGGATATTAAACCCTTGCCTTACAATATCGTGTCTGACTCGTGACGAATTTTCTGAACAGATTCTGATAAGAATGTATGTTAACAATTCCCTTTAAACCTGTATTATATTACAGTGGGAGACAATTTGTATATGACTTGGCAGAATCTAGACACTAAAAATTGATAGACTTTCATTCGAGAAATGTGCGACAGTTAACCCTCTAATGGAATGCTATATTTAATGTTATATGAAAGCGTAAATGAAGACGAATTTGTACAAGGTCAGAAACAAGAGGAAAATGTAGATTGAACATTTCTCTGTTTCTCAAAAAAATAATTTAAATATAAAAATAGTTTTTACTGTAAGTTCTTCCTCTTCCATTTTTTTTAGATACATAGAGTACTTACGATTTACGAGAAAAACACTGGTCGAATTTACCGGAAGCACCCAGTACACGAGTCAGTTTCAGAAAAATATTTTCGGAGAAATCCTCGCTCACCAAGGGTTAAGCGAGGCGCGGGGGTTATCGAAACCGCGTCGACATTCGATATCGTCGATCGGGGTGCAGTTTTTCGGAAAAATCGACGTATCGTGGCCGCGCAGACGTGGGTGGATCATCCCCTGGTACGGGTGATCCGTTTTCAAAAGAGTGATACATACATTCGGACTATAAGATAGGCGAAGAGGGTGGTCGCGGCAAGGGGCAGGCGGGAAAAAGAAAGAGGAGGAATAGGAAGAGGCGGAACAGAAAAGGCCTCTCTGCGAGGTTATATTTTTGTGAAACGCACTCTTCGCTCGGCTACAAAGGTCGTAAGCTCGCCGGCCCGCTCGCGGCTGTGTCCTCGGCTCGTGGCTGGCAACGAAAAGCCGAGAAAGCTCGTTGGATTTTAGACGCAATCAATTTAGGCCCCGTCTTTGTGCGCGCGTGCGACCGTGCGACACGGCTTCGCTGTGCTTGGCTCTGCTCTGCTCTGTTCTGTTCTGCTCTGCTCCGCTCTGCTCTGCTCTGCTCGACTCGGCTCGGCACGGTTTAGCTTGGTGTGGGTGCAAGTAAAGCTCATCCGAGGACACTGCGCTCTCGAGTATTTAATGCGTTCCGTAGCTTTGTAACCCCCTCCGGCGCGTAGCACACACGCGAAACACCCTTCTGTGCGTGGCCTCTCCGCGCGAGTGTGCGCGTGCATTGCTTTCCTGTCGCGGCCGTGGCCATCGAAAAGACAAAATCAATAATTGGGCACGGACCGGGGCCACGAAATTTCCTACCGACGACGACTCGCCGAGCGCTGCTTACCCCACCACGATCTTTCGGCTTCTTCTTCTCCTTCGGGACGGATTTTCCGAAAGAAATTTCGCTCTTGTCGGATTAGCTGATACGACCTTTCTCGTGTTTTTGATAGAGAAAGTCCACTGTAATTTATAGGACGCAGCTACACCCCCGTGCATGTGCACTCGGATACGTACTTGTGGATTTTTCACAGATTCCTTTCGGATTTAGTTTGTGAAAATGGAAATTGCTATGCTGCTTAACACTCTAAATAAACTTTTCATTTATGTTTTCGTCGCATGGGTTCGATCAAATTTTAACTAACAAGCGATTTTGCAAATTTTTAAATCATTCTCAACATTTCGATCCGGATATGGATCCTTTTCAAGAGTTGAAATATGTATAATACGTATTTTTAACTGAATAGGGTAATAGCTATTATACCAAGAGAGATTCCGTACTTGCTGTGTGAAACTAATTTCTTTAAATTAATTATTGATTAATTATTTTCTTTCTAGATTCGCGCTTCAGGAACAGATTCTTCTTTAAAAGAAATGTATGTATACATATTTGCTGGTATGGAGATAAATGATGTATAATCTCGCTTAACTAGTATCGTCAAAGTAAATAGTCTGTGCGAATAGGGCAAATTTACACACCACTGATTACAGTATCAGTCTACAGATAATTTCATTATTTAATATAATATAGATTCCACCATAATGTATAAAGTAATAATTTGATATCTTATTCAGTAGAAATAAAACTCGAAATGAAATATTTTAACTTGCAAATATGTGTCCAGAAACTTCAAACTTGAAATGCACAAATATTTGTGTTTGGAGCTCAAATATTTGAGCATCGCGTTTCCAGGATTTGACCTTGTAAACCTTAATCTGCCTGTTTACAGTATAAATATTTAAATACGTCATTATGCGTTTGAAACATTTTAATATCTAATTTTTATGAAAAATTGAGAAACACCCAAATTGAAAGCTTCAGTTTTAATCATCAGTGTCAATCGACCTGTCAAATTTCAGTTAACATTGGTCCAAAAATGTTCACGCTCGGTCCTCGATAAGTGCGCGCGGGCCGCAAAGGGTTTTGCATTTAAATCAATGACTATCAGGATCTTCCCCCCTTCGTTTGATCACATAATTTGAGATCGAAGTCACCGTTGACGCTCTCCACCGGATCCTCGGCGGTTCAACAAAACGAAGATATTCGTAATCCGTTAACGATGGTTCGACGCGAAAATATTTATTCTAGCCGGCCGAGAGGGCCTAATTTCAGAGCTGAGCGTTGTTTACACAGCGTTAGCACGGCCTTTAGAACGTGTTAACGTCTTCCCTAGACACTCGAACTGGAGTCCTTCTCAGCCTTTTATCCAGGATATCCACCTGTCGTGCCTCGCCGGCGAAGAATTGAATTTTTCAGAAAACACCGTGACGATCTTTAGAACTGAAATAACAGGCAGCCGCCGCCGCCGCGCCGCCTTTCAGTAATCGTATAATTCCATCCTGTCTGCCGGTAATTGTTAGAACAAACAAATTTTCACTTCTTCCAACTCTCATCCTCGTCAGGATATCACTCAACCATTCTTCTCTCTTCCTTTCTATAATTCATCGATTTACGTCCCTCATCTTTATTAATTCCTTGATGTTAGTTCTACAAATAACTAAACCTTAAAATGTTGGATATATTTTCTTCGGTAAGCTAAACCCCCAATACAATATAATGCGATCAAGAAATTGTTTAAAACGACTGTGTATATGTATTTTCTGTAGTAGCATGTGTACAGGCTTTTAAAATAACTGTTTGTACATTTACTGCCAAATAAAAAATATATAGATACAACGTACATATTTGTAATGGCTTTAAACAATTTTTAAGGTTCTTCAAGGTAGCTTAAGGCTACAACATCTAAACGTTCATATTTGCAACAACAAATTCAAACACTAGTTGCTAGAAGATTAAAATTTAGATGGAACGTTTGTAACCCTGGGTCAAAGTGAACCAAAGTCCTGTCGTCGGTGTGTCGAAGTGAAACAGCACACGTCAGACGTGGAATACTATCTTTTCGACGTCTGTTGAAACCGTGTGAAATTGACACGAGAGTTAATCACCCGCGAGAGAAGAAGAAGAAGAAGAAGAAGAAGCTGAAACAGACCCCGATCATTGACCGGTGCAACATCAGTAGTTGAATCGTTGAATCGGCGGCCGAGATTTCCATAAACCCGTGGGAATGGTAATACGGCAGCATAATTCACGTCGACTTACGACGCGGGGACGCCTATTAAACATAAACACAAGCAGCGGGAGGACTCGTCCAGTGAAAATTCGCGGGTCATTTGAGCCGTTTCCGCGCCATTACCCTTTCTTAGCCGAGCTTCTTTGCGGGCGAGGACGAGCCACGATGGACGGAGAGCCTCAAGGAGAGATCGAAGTCGAGCGGAAGAGGGTTGAAGAGGCTCCGGAGGTTGGGGGCCCGGGGTTGCAGGGTTGGGGGCCGCGAGCGTAACTCGATTCCTCGTTACTTTCTTCTCGGCGCGGCGCGGGTAGATTATATCCTCGAAACGAGCCAAACTTTCAGCACTCCTCCCTTTCTTCCTGTTCATCGCTCGAAACGACCGGTCCAGGACCCTCGCTCGCATCCAGTGATTTCATTCTGTGCGAACACGATGGATCCTGATGCAGTTCAAGCTCAGCGTCCACCAACCGACGCGCGACGCGACGCCACGATGCAACGAGCTACGAAAACAACTGGACGTTCCAATTATCTCCATCGATCTCGATTTTAAAATTCTTTCGCGGACAATGTCGCATTACTTTCAGCGATCTGATGGATGATGAAGAACTTTCTTCCAATATCATTTTTCACAAGATTTCAATGTATTATTCACTGGAATCCTTTTCAAGGCAATCTCTTTTTCTTGTCAAACACAATTTTGTTCCAGATAAGCTATTGAACCCTTGGCCCTGGGATTTTACAGATACATTTATTTGTATTTACGGTATATGTATGATTTTTTCAAAGTAATAACACTCAAAATTATATGAGTTGTGTGTGTGTGTGTGTGCGTACATATTTTTTATATGTGCAAAAGATGATTTTACAATTTCAAGTGGTTTCGAAGAAAACACGTTTAAAGATTCAACTTGCCTACAACTGCATTAATTTTACGAATTCAAACGAATCCTTCTGCACACATATTTCCGCAACCCTGATATGTAGGTACTCGAAGAAACAGTAAAAAAGTGAAAATTGATTTTTCTGAAAATAAAAGATCGGAATACTCTCTTTAATGAAACATCTTTTGGTTGTCCAAGGAAATAAACGTTCCGTCTCACTGTGCGACACCGACGTCGTCTTCGCTATTGTCGCGGGCCATTTTGGTAGCGGTCGAGAGGTAGGGGAACGGTTTTGTTCTTCTCGCCTGGTTAATGCGCCACTCCCGCGGCAGCGAATTGCACGCGCGGAAACGAGAGAATTAAAAATGAAAATTCGTAATGCCGCCGGGGATTATGCTTCATTTCGCCGATTACTTTCCTTCTTGAAACACGAATGCTTAATTTCCTGCTTGTCCGCGCGGACGACACGAGTGTCGCCCGAAGACATCGTCCCGCCTACGCTCCAATGATCTTTTGTGATTCTCAGACACCTTTTGATACCGTAATCGGTCTAAATACCGGTTGAATCTATCGCCATCCGACGAGCAGGATAAGTAACGTTTATACGGCCTCTTCATTTCGTACGCTGCCGGGATTTCGTTGGGTTGTGGACGTTTGTGCGTTTATGGGAAACAAGAATGTACCGCGGGTGAGCAAATTGTTGGTCTTCGAAATGTTTAGGTCCATTCACTGCTTTGTTTATAAAATTTCTTGAAATATATCTTTGAAGGTACTTGTTGTAGACACGTTAGTCTTTCTATTATTCTTAGTGCAACAGATTTTGATACTATGGGTCAAAATGGACCCAGGCTCCGCCGGCGGAGGGTTAAGACAGTAAATTTTTAAAATTACATTTACGGGTCCAGAATTTTTTATTTTTTGTGAAGAAGTGATGTATGTATGGTACATCGCAAATGTGCATTTAGCAGCAAAAAATCGTCGCGAGATAGAGACGCGACGCTTTTCGTGCATGTTGGGGCACTTTATACATATTTTTTAATGACATAACCTCAAAATTGCCATTTTTTGACTTGTGTTACTTTTCTTGCGGGGGTGCGATGTATTTGCTCACAGCTCATGGCAAATCTGAAGTCAGAGAACTTTTAGCCCATTGTTAGGACGAATATGTCCAGCAGGTTTCCGGGAAAATCGTTCGAAAGTTGCGACGTCGAAGCCATCTTTGTTCCCCATCTGGCACGCTGACAGCCTCCACATCCGTCTTCGCGGTTGTAAGAAAGAGGATATTCCGTTTACAACCGGCGGAATCTTCCACATAATTCAGTAGCAACAGCAGACTATTTTTCTCGTTCGACGGAGAACGTTCGACGAAAGTAATCGAGGAATCGAGTATCTTTGTCGAGCGGTATCGAGTTCGAAACGAGCCTCTTATCCTGTTTTACGAGCGATGCTTTACTACACGCTCGGCTGCCGGCGCGGCGCGGCGCGGCGTGGCGTCCCTCCTCGGAAATTCTCGAAAGGAACGCCATTTTGTTGGGCGCAGCGAGTTGTTCTTCCTCATGTATTAATGAACGAGCGAGAGCCTGCAGCATTTATGCACTTACGTTTCTCGCAGCATTTTTCACGCGTGAAACCTTTTCTTCGTATCATAAATCATAATGCGCCCCGGGAAAAACTTCATTTGTTAACGCGGAAGAACACTTTGCCCGGAGAATGTTTCGCACGACGTTTTTCAAATTGTTTACGCCGGCTTCGTAAAGCTGTGCACAAACCCATGGGTACTATTCTGCGAAGGTATCGATTTAATTTTGCTCAACTCGTTCGATCGTTGTGAATGTTCCAATCTAATAAAATGAATAAACATAAAAGAGTTATCTACTTAATCCTATCTTCTTAACCTATCTACTTAATTAAAGAAATTGTTATAATAAATTTAATCTTGGATAAATTAATTTTGAACGAATTGGAAAATCTAAGTCTCATTTCGGACATTGCAGTTGACTGCATATGCAACATCACTTAAAAGTTGATCGGTCTTGTTCCCGTGTGAGCATAGCTTAACAACGTGGCCACCCGCGAAAGTCTCGAATAAATGCTGCGTTCATATGAACAGTGCTGTAGCCGGACGAAATTCGAATCGCAGGTTCGGTGATTGGACCCAATAACTGGACCGCTTTCGAGCGTACCTATCGAGGGATCGAGCGATGATCGTGCACGATCGGATGAAAATGTCGAAGACACGAGTCGGCTCGCGCGTCTCCTACCTGGCAGCTCGTTCTAACGAATCCTCATTGGCGCCTGGGCTGAAACGGGGACTGACAATGGGGCCCTGTTGTCAGGAACGGGGCTTCCTTCAGTGGAACCTTTGTCATGGAACATACGTGGAAGCGTCCGAGCTGAGAACCCTCAAGAGAACTCCGGTGGATGACTTGCGTCTCGCTAGCCGTTCGTCGCTACTTGAAGTCAAATTTTTTCTCTTGCGGGCAACAGCCAGCCGGCTGGCTTTCCATCATCCCTCCCCCTCTCCCTCTCTCTCTCTCACTGTCTCTCTCTTTCTCTCACGCAACGATTGTGTGAGCCACGTTAAAATTCTTCGCTAATGGGCTGCTTACCGCTCGGATACGCGTGTTGTTTTTTCGGACGAGCCCGTGGGAGTCTCGGCCCTCATTACCCGGATAGCTTCAACCGGGAAACGTCTGTCTGATGCAAGAGGATGATTCCTTTTCCTTGAACTAGAGCTCGCTTAGTGTCCTATGCTATTTGGTGTCTGTGAATCGCGACCGATTCGGTGTCTCGGAGCTTCATTCTTGCGGACGAAATCATTCAAGACCACATGAATGTACACATACTATTAAAATTTCGTTTAAAATTCTTCCAAAAAGTTTGAACTCTTTGTTGAACGGTCTGAAGAAGAAAAAGTATACACAGTGATTTAAATTCTTAAGTAATGGTTCTTAATCTTCGATGTCCGTTTAAACGTTTTCTTCTCATAATTCTGGTCGAAAGTATTTGAAAAACATCAGCGACAACTATAGAGAACAAATGATTCCCCGATAGAATAAATTGTTCTGGGACCGGTCATTTTATCGCGCAAAGGGTGGACACCGCACAAAAACATTCTCCGTCTATCTAGCACTTAAATTCACACTCGTAATCGATTCGCGATCCGCTTCTGCGCCGTTGACAATGCAAAATAGCAAGATTAATTTGTCCGAAGCTGAAGCATGCAAACCAACCCCTACAGGGGCTCGGTGCGCGACGCGACGTTGACACACAGTGTAACACTGAATGCGCGATTTCCCTCGCAAATCAAGCCACAAAAGGCACGGTCGACGTTCGATAAATCCAGGCCGCGTATTACCGAATTAAAATCGTGTGTTCCTCGCAGGATTAGCGTGAGGAATCGCAGCTGGAGGGACACACGCTGGCAGGATGGCGACGTCCGCCCAGAACACAGTCGACGATTTATTAAGCGGCCTGCACGCCTAGCTGCCGACGCCGAGCGCCGAGCGCCGAGCGCCGCCGTGAAAATTAAACAGTAATTGAACAGTGATTCGTGGTGTCATTTTGTCCAAAACACTTCGCTAGGTGGGACCCCCTTCGGCGTGTACATATCGATCCCGGTAAAAAGGACGTGTGGCGGGGCAGCCTGTAATTTTCGCACCCCCGCCCCTAAGAAGCCGTAACCCTCCGGCCGCCGAAATTACGTCCGTTTGTGAACGACTCCGCGCGCCAATCAGACGCAGCCTCATTTCGCGAGTATGAGAGCGATCGCGATAACGAGTAGTCAAGTCGATCGGTCTTTGCTGTTTCCTATAGAGGGTGGATTTGGGAATCAGCCTTTCTCCTTTTGCGACACGACGAGCCTCTTTCACCAAGAAACCCACAGATCCTGTCAGAAAGACCCGACATGAAATAGTCGCCTCTGGAAGAATGAGCTCTCGTTGTTCGCGAAAAGATATCCCTCACAGAAAAAGTCACCAGGAAACATTTTGTATCTAGGCATCCGTTTCTAGCAATTAATGCAGACCATTTTTATTTTGCGCGGATGTCTTCGGTCTATTTATCATTTTTGTATGATGTATTGATGATTGCAGATTACAAATGTACATTTGGACATTCGGAAATATTTAATTAAAAAATATTTCACCATGATAATAGTAATATAATTGTTCACTTCATCATTGTATAAAACAAAAGGTCTGTTTGGAATTTTTATGTACTCTAGGACACTTATTATTCGTCGGATTTTTCAAATCGTGGCAGCAATGATTCATTCATTCATCCACTGTAAATTACGTAGCTAACTTCGGGTATGTCAATTGATATTTCTGTCTAACATAACCCTGCCGAGAAATAGTCTCGAAGCTTTAAAACTACTGTCAAAGTGTGTTCTAGCATATTTCCAAACATGTAATAACAAGATTTTGTAACGAGAACTTTTCCTTAATTTATAATACGCATCATGTGATTTTCTAGAACGAACCTGCGTACTGTGTACACTGGTTTTTATTGAAAATTTGAGAGCGGCGAAGCTGTAACGTGAAACTTTACTCGTTTTTTGGACCCAGAGAAAATACGCCTTGGGTTTAATCGTTTCGAAAGATCGTTTAGAGAAAAATGTCGGAGCCCGTGGATAGAATCGGTTGCGGGGAAGCGCAATTATAGTGTCGCACGCGCGAATCGTATGCACAATTACGCGAACAACCAGACCGGGGGTCTGCCGAAGACATTTCGATTAACTTCGCCGCGGGGTGTTCCGGCCTTTCTTTCTTCGCATTGTCACCCCCGGACGTGTAACATGTAAAGCTTCGGAAAACGTATGACGAGGAAGAGTAAATCGAGAGAATAATCGACAACTTGATATGACCGAGACGATGTCGAAATGATTTCGAACCGATGGCAGGTAACTTTATTCGCTCACCATCGAAAAATTACAAACAAGATTAGAAGAAGATTAGAAGATAAGAATAGAAAAGGGGCTCCTTATCGATTTTGTCGAGCTTCAAATATGTTATCTGGAGTTATATGATTTTGAACAAATTTTCCCTGCACATTCCCTGTATTCCCAATTTTCGTTAGGTCTGCGTTAGATTCCCTTGGAAGAGGGTGTAGGTACTTAATAATACGCATGCATAAATATAGAGACAAGTTTAATACTTCAAGGTATTAAGACTCAGGGAAGACACCCTTCCCTAGATAGTTACCGAAGATCGATAGGAGTCTACGAAGTCTAAATGAATGATGTTCCTACAAATGATATAACAGATATTCGTCCGAGGGCTTCACAGAAATTGCAGGCTACTGTTGCAGCTGAACATCCTGCTGTAGGATGATCAACAATCAAAAAATTGAAGAGGTATCTTAGATTCCAATTTCTGGATATCTCGAGAGCTTGAGCATTGTTACAGGAATGAATGCCGTAGGAGTATCCTCTCTTCTGCCTCTGCACACGACATTCGGAAGTTTCTCATTTCGTCGCGAGTCTCGAAGAAATATTCTTTGTGTCCTGTCTACTCTTGGAAGAAGTCGCTTTTTTCCTGCTTTCCTTGCCGCGGACTCTTTTCAACTTCTATGCCTTTGTCCCCCTCGAGATGAGAAAGCTTCTTAATACCAGAAATCAACGAGCACCTCGTCAAAGACGACGTTTCATTCGGATTCTCCTTGCTCGAACGGAGCCCCTATAATACAGAGGCCTTTCGAACGGGGCTTGTGTCGGTACACGCGATTCGATCCTGCGATGATGGTTAAACGCGTTGTCCGCGGTGACACAGCGCGCGGCGAACTCAACGAGCATAACTAATTAATTCGTTCGAAACCATTCGTTCAATCAAGTAATAACACTTCAGCACGCAATGCTCGACAGCGGCCACTGTCGAACCGGTCGACTGGAGGCGGCAATTCCGTTTGATGGAGGAAACAGACCTTTCCGGTCTTCCGTTTCGAAATTTCGACGCTGGCTGCCCGATACGGTTCGAAGACACCGCTAGGCAGCTGTCAATGTGCGGGGGCAATTATATAAACTTGTATCTTGTTCAGAAATTTCGAAGCGAAAGCTAAATGAAATGCCAGCTAAATACTTCCGACTGCGTCCGAAAAGGATTTTATAAAATCGTTCCACTGATTAATACATATAAGTGAATTTTTATTTTGTCCTTTTTAATCCTTCTTCATCACGATTGTTACAATTTCAGACTGGATCGTTTCGACCTCAACATTCTGAAATGTACATTTCAGTTTCCCAATTCAGCACTCTAACGTTCCCAAGTTGTGGTTAGTTTCTCGGTTACAGATTTTCCAAAGGCATATTTCAATACGATTCTTTGAATTCTTCAGAAGTAGAATCGCTAATGTGAGCAAAGTTGGCAACGAAGCACGAATGTCCCTCTGATACGATTCTGAAACGAGTACAAATCTAAAGCTCGCGCTGCGCGAAGCGGATGCGAGAATTGATTTTCAACGTTAACGAAGCTCGGTCGTAACACTTAAAAAGCCGTTTACTGCTGGGGGTAATGAAATAGAGTTCGTTCGTGAAAGTTAACGAGCAGAAATAAAGCTGTGGCGAGGAAGAAATAAGTAAAACTGTACGAGAACGTGCCCGAAAATTTCCGAAAGAAAGCGAACTCGAAGGCGGCCACAGCGTTTCGCCGGTAGAATCACGAGTCGAAAATCGGTTCCGTGCATGATCTCTGATCGCACGAGCAGGATCTCAAAGACGGCCGTCGATAATCGTGGCTGTGCTCGGGGAGCGGATCGACCATCTCCAAAATGCCCCCAATCGATATGAAAACAGTTCGCACCGGCGGCCTTGATGGGTGTCCGCTGCGTGGGCGTGCGCGCACACAACAAACAAAACAATGGAAAAAGCGCGTGAAACAAACGGTAGAAAGAAGCTACAAAGAAATTAGGAAAGAAATAGGGGGTGGATCGCGACGGAGCCTTCGGGGGCGCAGGCAGGAATCGAGCAAGAACGAAGAGAGTTCTACGGTGAGACGGAGGGAGGAGGACGGGGGAGAGGCTGCTAGATCGAGAAGCGGAAGGAGATTCACGCCGCAACGAATCGGACAGAGACGTGGAAGAAGGGCGAAGGAGTGGTGGAGGGATGTGGAAGAGGAGGAGGTGAAGGAGGTGGGGAAGAAGGGAGAGGAGAGGAGAGGAGAGAAGAGAGGCGGAGGGGTCAGAGGAGGAAGAGGAAGGCGTGGGAGTCGAGGGGAGTGGGAGTTGAAAGAAGAGGTAGAGAAAAGACGAAGAAAGCCGGCACTCCCACACAAAAATATCACCGTTAACGATTACCAACCCCTCTTTTCGCCCCGCGCTCGTTATATTGTGTCCCCGCCGCGCGCGCAAATTTAGAAACAAAAGACGGGTGGAAGGCGCGGCCTGATTGGCCGACCGGTCCGCGACTCGTCTCTCTGATTGGCCCGCGGGACCGCACCCATCCTGCAATGGCCGCTTTGTCGTTTCACGCCGCCGCTACACTCTCTCAATCTCCCACCCTCTCTCTCTCGCTCACTCTCCCCCTCTATCACCCTATCCTTCTCTCTCTTTCTCTCGTTCACTCTCTTTCTCTCTCTCTCTCTCCCTCTAATATCGCCGTGTGTACGCGCCTGTATCTACGCTTCAGCCACGAACCTTCAACAACCCCGTGAAGCGGCGCGACTCAACCGTACGTCCTTACCCCTTCCACCATACGGTCCCTCTTTCGTACGTTTCTCTTTCTCTACCACCCTTCCTCCCGCCCTTCCTTCCTCCCTCGCTCGCTCTTACTAGCACTCTGTCTTTTTTCCTCGCGCGCCACGTTCCTCCACCTAACCGACCGGTCTTCGTCCCTTTCATCCCCAGCGTTTCTTCGCCACCCCTGGTGTCACTTCCTCTAGCGGTTCCTTTACCACCTTTGCTTCGCGGCCCACTACCACCCTGCAAACCCCTTTCACCACCCTCGAATTATATCAAAATATAATCAGCGGCTTGTGTGCGAGCGAGCTGGTCATTCATGTACGAGCGCGGCTGCTTTAGCGCGCGGGCGCCCTCACGTGTCGGCCTTTGCGCATTGATTAGGGGTTGATCCGAAGTTTTCCGTTTTGATGCTTCCACAAGGTACGGACACGATATTTCGATTACTTTGTTCGATTCGTTTCCTTATTGCATGTAACATGAAAGGTTATACATTTTTTAATTGTTTCTTATCCTTCAGGGTTCATTCTTTATTGTCTGTTTGAAGTGGTCAATATTCCATGTTCCTAAGTTGAATGGCCCCAAAACTCTCACTACACCATTTTAAAATGGAATAACTCTTTCATCTTCTAAAATCTCACATTTATTAATTGATAAATAAATTCGAAGATTAAATGATCTAGTGACCTTTGGGCCACCCTGTGGCAATCCAATTGCTAATCTAATGATTAATCTAATTGTGGCAAGATGATACCTATCTTCTACTGCTCCTGTCGCTCGCAATCTGTTTCGGGAAATACTAGAAAATACTTCTATTGTTGCTAGACAGTGGATTTTCATTAATTGCCAAGTCAACCAAAACGAATTTGTCCACGGTTTCGCGATCAACGAAGTAATATATGAAAATGGGAGCTCGCAAAAGGATCCGCCGGATGACCAGAATTAGTAAATCCGCGTACCTATCCACCCCCTTTTCAATTTCTCTGCTCTCACTCGTCCGGATTCTCTGCAATCGTTCAAACCACCCTTCCTGTGTCACTATCGACCCAAATTTTCTATTTTACATCCGAAACGAACCTCCACACACGGGCGACGAATTAATCCATCTGCCTACCCTGTTATTTCGCTGGTCTACTAGCGATTTTTCTCCGCAGACGATCTGAATATGCGAGCTCGGACCGCACACATGTCGTTCGAGCGACATACAGGCGTGAAACCCGGAAGGAGAGAGAAGGAGAGAGAGAACGAGGCCTCGGGCGGGGGCTGAAGGGTGAATCGCGATGAGAGGAAAAGGGACGGGGCTGAAGGGGGTGAGAGGGAAGCTTGTCCCGGGTCCGCCATGCGGAAACCTATCTCAGGCTAGTACTCCACCGGTTCGCGGTAACTAACCGTCAGCCAGGAAAATTCTCCCTTTTATGGTCGCGCCTTTTGGTCCTGCCACTCTCCACCCCCGACAACATGCCACCGACAGTACCCCTACTCCCTACCCCTTTCATTTGCGACTGTTCTTTCGTCGCTTTGCACAACGATGCCGATAATTCTGCGTGATATCGCCATGGGATCGAGCGAGCCTCGATTAAAATGGCTAGCATCCTGCTGGATCTTGTTGCGAGTCGCATCTGGCGCAACGGCGACGCTGCTCCTGCGCCACCAAAGAAAAACCAGGCTAGCTCTTTTCCTCAACTTTCGCGTTGACGAATGAATCGAACTGGTCCGCGAGCCTCTCTCGAAAGTAGAAATCCGATCGAGCATTTACGATTGCGGTTTCTCTCGATCTTAGCAATCGTTTAATTACGCCGATGACTAGATTTCGCATCCGGAACATCGTGCCAACGTCGCGCAATCATTATAACGTTCCTCGATCATCGGATCATAATATTATCCGGAAACGAAAGGGTTGGCGCGCGGAAAATAATTCATTGTATTGCCGCATAATTCCGGGGAAACGTAACTAGAACCGTCCGCTCGCTAATTGATAATAATTCCGTTTGACGAACCGGCGGGCGTTAAATCTGTTTGCAAAAAGCATCCTCGTTAATATAATTTTAGAACCGGCGTTATCGGCGACGGAACAACGGGCGCTTTAATTGCGCCGGAATATATCGAAGCTTTATATTTCCGGTGGATTTATGTAGCCCCCGCTGCGCGCGTGCTGGCGGGGGCGATCGTCGTGAAAAGAGCGTGTAACGTTGTTAATTCTCGTTAACGCGCAAAATTACCGGGAGCCCGAAGGGGAGGGGGAGGGGCTGGGGGAGCAGGAAGGACGGCGGATTGCGGGTTTAATAGCGAATTATGCGTTCCGAGGCTCGCAAAATGTCCGCCAACTATTCCCCGGGCGCGAACAAAGGCTTCAACGCGGCGGGAAATGAGTCCGGCCTTTTTTTTCCGCATTATGCATCCTCCTTCGGAATTTTCGTGCGGCCGCGGCCGGCGACCCGACGCGGAAGAAATCGCATTGTCGAGGCCGGCTTAATAAGCGAACACTGCTCCGCGCCGTCATTCGAAACAAGCACTTTCGAACGCGCGCGATGCGATTCACCGCGGAAAATGGACCCATTTAATCGTGTCTACTTCACGATCCGCCCTCCGCCATTACGATTCGCCGGGAAATGAATTTAACAAACTGCCAAGAGCTCCGCGGTTGCGTGCCACTCTACCCTCCATTCTTCAATCTATATTTTCATCATAAATAGCGAAACGCGCGCCGTTAAATCGTACGAGAACTTTCAATTGCGCCCGTTCTGCCGCCATTCGAGCCTTTCAACCGACCAACCGCGATCGGTTCTAGTTTTTACCAGCTACTCAGTTTCCGCGTTCCCAGGACTTTTCACAGTTTTCGACCCGTTTTACCAGGCCAACAACATTTTAAGCGATATGAAAACGGGAATATCATTAAACTCTCTTGATTGAGCAACAAAAAGATTGGAACAGAATTTATTAATTGAATGAATGACTAGACATCTAGAGTTAAATTCTTAATTTTGTGATTGCGTCTTTTCAGTCTTTATTTTTATCATAAACGTTAGATCACTTTCGAATAAATGATTCAGACTGCCGCGCCGATTAGGTCGACTAATAAGTTGCAGGAGCCGATTGAACGAATGAATGGTAGGAAAAGGAGGAAAGTATCCTTTGACTGGTTCGATCGGTTCACGGGGGTTCGTGAGCGTGGAAACACGATACCACTGAGTTGCGAATTTCACAAGGCGATGTTGGTGGTGGTTGTGGGTATCGGGCCTCTCTGATTCGTAGGTCGCGAGGTTGGGTTTCATAGGTCTTTTGATTTTCGCTCACCTGTATCCTGTCTTCGGGCAGATCGGTTCGGAGACTGAGCATCTCGCGAGCATAGACGTCAGGATAATGGGCCTCTTTGAACGCTGCCTCCAGCTCCTCCAGCTGTTGCGACGTGAAGATCGTCCTGGAGCAACAACCGTATGAACCTAGTTATATGCCATTACAGTTTTTCCCTTAAACCTAGCATACACTCGTAGCTGAACTGAGAAAAAGTAGCATCATCGACCGACAAATTATTTACATCCCGTAACTCGAAGTGTCGTTAAGACATACGCAAATAATCAAATTCACAGATATCTGGAGGAGTAAGTTTCTTATTTACTATGTCAACAGATGTCCATTTATAATATGGATAATTAAAGGATAATTTTTGCTAGCCTTTAATTAAATAAACAAATCGAATCAACGGATATATTCCGCAATTTTGTGCGGGTTTAACTGAAATCTGTATTTTTGTATTTATTTGTCCGAACCGTTAATATTTCTTACGTCCTGCGCGACGATGTATTGAAACACCCGATCAAACCGATTCTGCGCGATAGTTTTTAACGATCATCCGAGCCGATCTCCAACCGTCTGGCACGCAATTATTGATGAACGGTATGATTGCTTTCGGATTGTTTGTCACTTGAAAATAGCTCGAAACCCGTTACTAGCCGACTCGTCGATTAGACGATGAGAAATCTGAAATGATATACAGGGTGTAGCACGTGATTGTCATCTTAACATTCTTTCTCTTTCAGGCCGCCTTCTCTGATTATTTTTAGATTATTAACACGTTCGCTACCAGCATTTGTTTCGTTGCTTACCTTCCTTGTTCGAAAGATTTATTAAATGCAAAGTACCCAATTTTGAATTATTAAAACTGCTTAGCGGAAAAAAGTCACAGATTCTCTGAAAATTTTGCATTCTACTATGGCTTTGAACAACGAAGTGCATAAAATTAATTTTACTGTCAGATTACGGATGTCGCATGTTTGTGACGGTAGCGAACAGATTAAGGAATTATATAAATGTCCGTGTTGCCCCTGTAGCTTGCAATTGGTGCAGACAATATTTAATTTTGCATGAAAAACCGCAATCCAGTGATGACAAACGCGTGCTGCTCTCTCTGTAGATGTATGTATAGCCTCGAGTGGGCGTGAAATGTTGTCATCGCGAAGGAGGTGACTCGAGGTCGGAATTGTTGTTGACAAGCGGAAACGCGGAAGAACCGGACGGGTAATCGATGACTGTACGAACGGTTATTAATTTATTTACGCGTGTGTCGCGTTGCCTTGGACGTTGTATCTTTGTGAAATGGCGCGAGCCGAGAGTTAATGGCGGCGCTTGGTCGCGTGCTTCGAAAAGAGAAGAACGCGGCGCGCAGCAGCGGGAACGGTCACGGGAAAAATTCACGGTTGAGGTTCGCGTGAGATACTCACCTATGACGGCGCTTCTTCTTCTTCTTTTTGCTGAAACCGGAGAGACCGTCGACCGTGAAATCCTTTCCCGACTCTATGTTGTGCCCGACTCCTGGAACAGAGCAGTCCACATTAGCGGTTCTCTAAGTGCCGTGCATGAGCATTCAGTTTCAGATAAGAACTCCTATTCTTTAGAAAGAAGGATATTCGTACACACATTCAACCAGGCTCTCGCTAACGAGGCTCAAGTGCTGCGATTCTAATGTTTACTTTTTAACAGACCGGAGATGCTGGGATTTGGAGAGTCTTCCTAACGTTGAAGCTTAGTGCAATGACTCAGAGAGTCAAAAATTCTACGAGTAAAATATTCTCAGTATTGTCAGGATTGTAGAACTTTCCGATTAATTACAGAACGCGGCAGCGTAAATTAATGGTATCAATTCGTCATTGCAGTTTTCATTAGCGAGCGAATTTTTTCCTCCATTTTCTATCGGGTTCCATTTTCGGTGCACTTTAAAAAGGCCAACATATTAGGAATAATAGGATAGGGTGCGCGGGGCGTATCTCCTTTCGTGAAAAATCCGCATTGCTGACGGACGGCAATGCTCCATCGGGCTGTGAGCTCATTATTTCATAGCAGTGGCCGTAATTGATAATTACAGACGCCGCGTCGCTTTGTTCGGGCCGTTCAAACACCTCGCGGATCAAATTACCCATTATACCTGACTTGCCAATGAATTGGGACCACGCGCGCACATCCCACGCAAATTATGCTGGACGAATCCGCGCACGTTCGCCTCATCAATCCTCTCCCTTCCTATTTTATTTTCCCATTAAACAAATTTTTCTCGCTGCCGGCCGTCGTTCGAATTATCTCGTTTAGCTCCGGAATATTTCGCTATTCGATATGTTTATCAGTTGCGTGTCCTTTGTGTTATCTTTCGTTTCTTTCCCCATGCTTTTCATTAATTATCGCCGCGCTTAAAAAAGTTGTAGAATAGTAATTAAACGGCGGACACAGAAGATACAATGTGACCAATGAAACAGCAGCTTTAATGAAGCTCCACGAATTTTATTTTATTTCTGATGAAACATGTAATGGCGGATACGAGATTCTCCGTATAAACTTTACTAATTTAATCAAGTTAAAATATAATTATAATTGTAATTTATCATTCTTTATTATTGTCTGCGTAGGGCTGTAAGGTTTTAGCAATTTTTCACTGATTTTTGGCATAATCAAATCAATTTGACATGTCGAAATCGATAGCTAATAATCTCAACTAGCTACCAGAAAATGATAACTCGGATGAAACGTTTGTGCGTACAATTTTCGCATTAAGGATGCACCACCAACTTGCTACTTCATATCTTGGCGAAAACAGCTAGAAAATCTGTTATCGATACCAGTGCGTCGGATTCCGGTTCGACAGAGCCGCCTCAAACAGCGCGGAAACATCGAGCGGATCGTTATCTACCCCGCAGTTCCTAGCATTATGATTCCGCTAGGATTTCCATCTGAAATGTCTGTGTTCCCCCGTGCAACTGACAGAAAGAAACGGATTTTAGTTAAATTTTGCCGCTGCTACCTGTCTGAATATTTGGAAACGTTCGGGCACGATGCGTGGGCGTCGAATAAATGGTAATTTTCCGCGAGAAGCGAGACGAGGGCGCTCGCGATTTAGAAAGGCTGGGCTGGGCAGGCAGGACCCGTGGCCCGAAAATAATTATCAATTATAAATTAATTTCGAATTAACGAGCGAGAACCGGCTCCGTGGCGCGCGCGCGCGCAGGCACGCCACGCTCCACAATGAAACCCTCTCTCCCCGGGGCTAACTCGTTACTACAGTTGTTGCCGGCGCTGGCAATCGGCTGGTGCCGGCACTACCGGCGGCTAATTAACTATTAATTAAGAGCTTAATTCCAATTATACGTGTCCTTCGACTAATTGGACCCCGAAACGCATTGCTGACGTCACGGGCGTGCGAGCACCGCTCGCTGCCGCCTCGCCGCCCCTCGCCTCGTCCTACTTCTTCGACGGAAATGATTTCTACGCGAAGCCAGGCCTCTCTGCCTACCTGCATGCCTCGCCGCATCGATGCATGGCTACATGCCTGAAGCTCAACATTAGCTCGCAACCACACCTGTGGCAGCGCGTGTGCGCGCGTTTAACGCACCTTGTGCTCCGTTGAACGCCGCCAGAGGGGAGACGATCCATCGCGCGAGCCGATTGCGAAAAGCTACGGCCGAGTCGCAGACCGTTTGACACGCTTTGAGCGATTTCTGGGACTTGTTGGGAAACGTTAGATACCCGTTAGAGCCCGCCGCTTTGTGCTACGGGCGCGGCGCGCTTTTGCACAGCCCGGTTCCATTATTTTTTTTGGAGAGGACTGCGCGACAGTTTCTCTCTTCATCTGTCTCCCCACTTTAAGACTGCTCAATTTTTCCGAACCCGGTGTTAACTGTTCGGGAATTTGACGAACTCTGTTAGCGAAACACGACAAAGGTGAATAGTTTCTTTGAGAATTATTTTCTCGATATTCCGCAAACACACACACACACAGACATACCGGTCGCTATACCGATACTGTACGATAATGTACCGTCCGCAACGATGATGAAGACAATTCAGGATACTTCCAAAAGCCTGAATGATAAGGGTGAAGTCTCGCGATGTTATTCTGTTGCGTCAAACACATACGAAAAGTTGCGGCTGTTTCACGCCGGTTATTAGCGAAGCTCGTCTACTGTACTCTTTTATTCTGTCAGGAGGAACACACTATAAGTTGGCGAGAATAAAAGTTGCACAGCGTGAATTACTCTGCCGTAAAGGGGAAGCGAAGCGAGGAAATACGGTCGAAGCTAGTTTTCCGAGCGCGTGGGCGTCGAAAAAAGTAAAGAAGCCCGAAAAAGAGTGAAAAGAAACGGAATTCCGACGAATTTCGAGGCGAGCAGCTACGCGGCCACGCCAAAGGACACACAACTCGCAAGAATGGCGAATGCTGCTTGTAAAAACCATTGTTTGTTCTTAGTTGGCCGTCACTGGTACGTGTTCCACACCCTCGCGCTTGCTCGCATTGTCTTTTCCGGCTTTTCGGGAATGGCTCCTCGATGTCAAAAGACTGTCTACTCTGCAGGTATTGATAGTGTCCATTGAGTGGCGATAACATCAGAAATATGTACGAAGGGGTGAAATATTATTCTAGGATCTTTTGTCTGAGGAGCGTATGTGGGTTCATAAATATACTACAGAAATATATATCTAATATCCAATATCGGAAGGGGTAAGAGATGATACCGATGATTCAGATAATACAAACAATCTCGTCACGCCATTAATACTGAATCAACGGAGAGTACGCGCACTACATAGACTAAATGCCTTTTTCATCCGAGTGTATTTTACTGACATTATCATCCACGTCACCGATCTGCGCACGCCTTGAGGGGGAGGTAGAATTTCCACGCAGCCAAGACGAAGAACTTAATGAGGAAGCGTCGGTGGCATTCAGCCGATTCAGACGAGCTGCTGGCTTAATTTTATCCAACATTTCTTAGACACACCGCTGCTTTTTCAGCTCGCTTATCAAATAACTCTCGCTCTATTTATCAGCTCGTCCGCCAAGAGCAAATGGATAATTGACGACCGAATGGGAACAGACGGAGACAAGGATCGGCGAATTACTCTGTCAGTTTCATTGAGACGATAAAATATGACGGTTCTGCTGGTGAACTTCTTCTACAGTGTCAGAGCATCCCCCCCCCCCACCGTTGAACATCGATTTTTGAGACAAGAAGTGTTTTTTGTATTTGAAAGACAAGAAAATTTCGTGTCCACCATTTGTTGAACAGTACTAAATTATTTATAACTAGACAAATAAAAATCGTCTGCATTCTACATAATACACAAGCTCTCTACACATATTTCTTTCTTTCCTGAATCACTTTAGTGAGCGAAAAATAGTATTTTCAAATTGTCGGAATGTTCTCACTGTTTTGAATTTTATCCGCAGTCTACAGGACGTCCTAAAAATGTTGTATTTCCGTTAGAGGGATGAAGCGTGCGGTCGATTGAAGTAACTGTTTCCTTTGCGAGAATGTTCTCCGCGGCTTTGTTATGGAATTATCAACGAAAACCGCGGACCAACCAGAGCACAGCTACGGGGAACAGATTCCTGTTCGACGCTGTGATTGGTCCGCGTTTTTCGTGAATAACTCCTTAACAAAGAATATTTTCGCAAAGGAAAAGATTACTGCAAATGACTTTAGCCATCATCATCAAGCATCATTAGGTATACTTGGACCTGGGTTATACAAGGCGTTTAGCCTCGTTTTCGGCGAACGTCTGCTTTCGACTAGAGGATCGTCAGACTCACGCGGAAAATAAATATTTGAGGCTCGCGCAGCTTGAAGACAACACGCGGAACTCGCGCGATCCATTGTTCCTCGAGATCGCAAAGAGGCCTCTTTACACCACCCTGGCGGCTGCGCATTGCTTTCTGTTTCCGGGGTTTTAAGTACGCTTATTTACCGAGAACCGTCGGTTGCCACGATCCCCGAAGAACCTGATCACGAATGGCAGGCGCTAATCAGCCGAGGGAAACCGAGGCGCGGCGGTGTTCGAGACTGCTTCGCTTCACTATTTCGCGTTATTGAATAGGCTATAGCTCTTGGACGACATGGGAGTCGTCATCGACTCAATATCAACGTGCACGAGGTTCGATTAGCATCACACAATTTCGCGCTGCAGGATTTTTTAAACCAACGACAACTCAGTTGTGTCCGTCGAAAATCGAGAGAGTTTCCCCTCTTTCTTCTTCGAACTTGCTTGTAACATTACGTGTACAATTCAACTATATCCCTACATGCAACTCTACCGATTTGTTTCGAACAGTTATGAAATACTGCTGTTACATATTAGTATCATTGATGAATGCAATATAAATCGTTCCTATAAAAATCGAAGCCGACTCTAGCTCGACGGAGGACTGTTTCTTTTTCAAAGCCATGTTCCTCAAAAACTGTGCGTATAGGAAAAAAATTAAGGACAGATTCGGAATCAGCGCAAAAACTCCCTCTATAAGAAGGACCCAACAGTATATTGGGAACAAATTTGGTGTTGGACAGTGTTATTAAGTAACGTTGCACGGCGTATTGTTGGTTCGCGATTGAAATTGCTTATGGAAGAATTTATTAGCACATCTAAGAATCGTAGATGTCGTAGTTGTGCTAATGCACGAGCTAAACTAGCTCTGATGCATAATTCAATTAGAGAGGTACAGCGAATTGGCAGATGCAATCTTCGTCTGCCAACTGGTCAGACAAACTTTCAGAGGTTCGTTCGGAACGATCAAGAACAAATCCGAACAATGGCGAACTTCTTCCGCAGCTTCTCCGCGGTGTTCGTTCTAAGACGTGAAGAAGTTAATGCATCTCTCTCGGTCGAAATCTCCCTGGAGGACCAGGAAAATTTGAATTCTTTCCCTCGCGGAGGAGCCAGGACTCGGCGAGCAATATTTTTCCCGACGACGACTGGAAATGAGATACAGAGGGCCGGCGCGACGCAGCGTGGCGCACGGGGACACGGTTCCGGTGGCATAATCGTAGGGAAAGAACGCCTAAGAACGATCGCAAAACATCGTAATTCACCCCGGCTTGTTTTCGCCGTTGCGGCGGGGCTAGGCTCTGCGCTCCGCGCGCGAGAATGATCGATATTAGACGCGACAGGAAGCGTCGCGATGGCTAAGGTGGAGACTGTAACCGAATCGATTAATCAAATCCAGTTAGCTATTACGGGGCCAACGGGGAAACGCGTTTGCCCTCTGGCCTGCTGTATTCGGGTCGGGGTTTGCCCAGCCCAGGACCACTGGTTCCCTACCTCTCCCCCCGTAATTCTCGCTCTTTCTCTTACTCGCCTCTCTAATTTGTCCCAGATCTAATCCGCTCGTAGTGCTCTCGAATATCGTGGGATGTCGCAACCTCCCTCGGGACCTTGGGCTGGGGAGAGACGCCGACGTATTTGCGCATACAGCCACTTCAGAACCAATTGTTTTTAATCTCCTCGACGAGAGCACCCGCAAGATTATGACCGGATTCGACGGTGTCACGACGACTCGGCTAGCCTGCCGGAATGATTTATTGGATTGAATGCGGGGCATCTCGCGGGAAGGCGTTGATTGGACGATTTGCTCCTGATTGCCAAGGAATATCTTGAGGATCTAGCCATTGAAGCTGCCATGCCGTTTGCCAGCAAACAGCAGCTTGTTTAGGAAAGTTATCGTTCAACCCATCGCGGACCGGAATCTCGAGTCGAATGGATTTTTACCACGTTTTTATTAGCTCGCTTTCTTGTCTGTCTGTCTGTTCGGTACAAATTGAGCTAGAGGCTTGAAATTTTAAACATAGCTCAGAACTGGATGACAATGCAATATTTAAAATAAATTTTTTTCCCTGTCAAACGAATTCGTGTGCTGACGTGCTAAGCGGAAGAATTAAATGAACGGCTGTTGTGTTTTGTAAACATTTGTATTTGTTAATGCAACAATCAAGATCTATGTACTTATGATCGCCCTACAATCGATAATACAGTGGTCACTCGATGTGTGAGAGAACTCGGGACTTTCGAGGCGGGATTTACACTTATCGAGCAGCCAATCAGGCGTGCGCTCTCCTTGCTTCTCGGTCCATGTTCTCACTTAAACAGGATCACTAAATCTAAGAAGCAAACTTGTTTGAAATTAAAGACCGTGTATAAACATAAATTTTTAGCGAAGTTTCGCACCTATCGTTGGAATACTAGATGCCTGTTATCATCGCTGATTCGAACATTATATTCTTGTTCACAAGTGGAAAGTTTCTATCGTCATTGTGATCAATGGACTATACGGATCATCGCGCAAAATAGAAATTGTTTACTGGAGAGGTTAAATCAGAATGTATTTCTAACGTCTTCACATTTCAGCATTTCAGCCAGTCATTTTTACCATAAACGCATACAATCCGCAGTCGTCAATACCAACGTACAATCTGCGGATGAAATTCCAAGGAAACCCCAAGTGTTAGCACCTCATCTATCCGGTGCTGTCTGTTCTCTATTCGACTTGGGCTTTCGTCGGAACACCATCTACACGAATTCTCGATAACGACACGGAAGTTCCAGAAATATTTCCCTCTCGGCGGCGCACCGGCATGGCACCAGCGTTTTCAGGCGTCGAGCGGCGGAACCATACACCCGAAAGACAAAGTCAAGCGTCGCGTCGGAGCGTAGCATGCTCGCCCTAACCAATTTCCACACCCCCGGCGCGGCGATCATCTTGCAAGCGAGCGTCGCGGTGCACAATCGCCCGGCAAAGTATCCCTGTGCTCGCACCCCTGATCGGCGATTAAAGGAAGAAATCCGGGCGGCATCAGAGAAAACTTTGTGGTCGGCTCGGACCAGGAGCGCAGACTTTGTGCGTACACAGAGGGACCGGGCCTGAGAGTAGCGAGCCGGCTCTCGAAACACCCTCTCCTGCGCGAAAACAGTGGTAGTTTCCCCGCTAAATATATTCACGCCATGCGTACGTACACTCGGAGACACGTCGTCGGGGGTTGTTTCAAGCGAGCGCTCGCGAGCGCGTGTGCTTGTATGAACAGGAGCGCGAGCGCGAGCGAGCTTGTTCTGTCAGAGCCGCGGCTATTACACGAAGATTCCATCGCGCGTCGTCGCGCGACCGGTCGCTTATGCGAGTGTGTAGGTGTGCGTCCTCGTGTCGAGAAGTCGACGGAAACTCGAGGCACGGGTGTGTTAGTACCGGGAGCGAGAGCGTGTGGGTGCGAGAGAGCCTCGTGGAGCATCGCGGAGAGGGTGGCGAGCGGGAGACGGTGGTGGTGGTTGCGAGTTGCTGTTCCTAAGCGAGGGTGTGCGCGATGCTGTCGGGTTCCAGGGTGGATACACAGGGGTGGTTGCCATCGGTGTGTGTTGGTGGCAGGCCGGTTACCAGGCAACCGGCAATAAAGGAGCCTGGATAGCCAATGGCGGCCCTCAATACACCCCTTCGTCTAACACGGCTTGTTTTCCGTGCTTAAGAGCGAGACAGAAGGAGCTTTTGCTTTAGTAGCTGTTAAGACCTTAAACCCGTGGCCTTGCCTTGCCTTGACTTGCCTTCGTTGGCTGGTTGCCTTGCGCCAGACTGCTCCCACCTAATAGAAACCTCTTAGAACCCGCCGGCCCGTGTTTCTTCGATAATTGATATTCTAATCCTGGTCGATGCCGCCTAGGAACCGCCGAACCCCCTGGGCCCGCGTTTAACCCAACGTCGACGCACACGACCCAAGAATTGCCACGTCTTGCGCTCCGTTTCCATTCGGATCCCAAAGATGGTTAATGAAATGATGGATCGAACTTGCGAGATTTAACCCTTTCGTTTGTTCTCGAATAATATGAACGAGGCATTTATTCTACATTGTTATTTTCATTGTATAAATATTCAATTAACTTATACATATGCTGACCAAAATGACTTTTCCATATCGACCACTATGACCATCAGCAATTTAAAAGAATTACTTACGTGTTACTTAATAAATTAATCGTTTTAACATCTTAAAAAAAAATCTCAAGCCGTTTGGTCCAATTTTAGTCCTCATATTTTCCTCCGGGTGAGAATTCACCCATTTTCCTTTTTTACATATTGTAAAATGATTGAATTCTTTTTGTCCAGGTTGCAAAACGTGTTTCTTTGAAATGTCACGCTACAGTTGCAGCAGAATTCGTAGATTTAAAATGTGAAGTACGAAGGGGTGAAATATTATTCTAGTATGAGGGCTTTGTTTTCAAAGGGTATACGAATACTTCTTACTTCTTACACAAGAAAATAGATTCGGTCAATCCATCGGCAATTACAGTAGAGGATCTTGTTCGTAAAGAGTTAATCGTTCATTTGATTTGTTTGAGTGTTGAATGGTAGCATAGGTGGCATATCTCGAGGAATTGATAGGTTGCGATATTGTAGAATCGAGGAACCTACTGCGATGGGTCTGACCAAAGATATATACTATAGTAGAAATTCCATTTGTCCGAAACTTCTCCAGGGACATCGCGATTCAGACGACTGGGACGCTTGAACAATAGTTCACATAGTTTCAGTGATTCTGGTTATTCATGATCAGACATCTGCGGTTCGAACTGAGGCGATCACCGAGATCCCCCCCCCCCCTATTTGATAGTTCTCTGACGCATCGTTAATCAGTTACTGGGTTGATTTTTCGATGATAAACATTTCAGAAAACAATTAGACCATGTGCACGCGTATGCCTGAATTTTAATCAACAAAAAAAATCCCAGTAACACATTATATTCAGGGATTGGAAAGACGAATCAAATAATGTAATACGACAATTTTCTCTTTTTCTGTAATAAGCAAGCTTCTCGTCAATTACTACCACCCTCCAGGAGCTCATTAATTCTCAACGAGCTGGGGGAGAGGTTTCCAAGGTCACACGAAACTTTATAAACGAGTAATAATCTATTATATAACATCAATGTTATAGATGTTACAATGATCTCTTGACGGTTTATGTAGACTTTTTGATATTGTTCCTAGCAATCTTCGTTAACACGTCGCACCTAATAACCTGATCTTCTCACAGTTATTGGTGTAATTCGTGTTCTAGAGGAATTATTTTGCCAACGTTCCGCCATTCATGAATAAACTATACCGCATTATGGCTGAAATATTCAATAAACATTTTATTATTTATTTAGTATTAATATTAAAATAAAAAAATGTAGTATTAAATTTGTTCATTTTGGTACACTCCTGAAAAAAGACTTGTCTCCGCTTTCTTGGATCAAATACTCCACTACGCGTCGTCCCTGAAGGGGTTCAAGCTTCCGAGCGTAACGAGGCCTACTGTTAACAGAAAGTCCGAGCCAATAATATCGAGAAGCATCCTCGCGGGCTCGATCTCGTTCGGGAGAGGTCCCGCACTCGGTTCACGCTCGCAAATTTTCTGCGTGCTGTTTGTTCAGTGTCCTCGACACCCTCCGCATCTGGCCCAGCGAGCCGCAACTCGTCGAAATTGCGTCCAGCTGAACACCGGACACGGGACGAGCAGGAAACCGTGGAAGACCGTGTCCCGGTCGTCGAAGGGAACGAGGAGTTTGCATCGAGTAAATGGAAACGCGCGAAGTGTTACGAGCTGGGAGGACTTGGAGGGTGGGTAGGAACGTCGTCGCCGTCACGTTGTTACACAGTGTGGCCCGTGTGTATGGTGTCCCATGGGGAGGGCGAAGGTAGCACGTAGCACACCCCTGGGACGTCTTCTGCCGTCACTTGTCCGTATTAAACCAGGGTACTAATCTCGAAATTTAATTTGAAAATCTTTGCATGGCGTACTTTCTCCCTCCTCTCTCTCTTTCTTCTCTCTTCATCCACCTCCCTCCCCGCCCGGCCCTATCCGCCTCTATGCACCGCGAAGTCGTTTTAAACCCGGCGAATTACCCGGGCCTTTGTGCGTCGTAATTGAAAATTCGTTTCCGCCCCTTTTCGCGGGCCGGAGAACGAACGGATAAATGCCCTTTCGTGGATTCATCGAGAAATTACCTCGTCGCCTGGTGAATGAGACGACTTGTCTTGGCCTCGCTCCGCGAGACGCGGTTTCCTCGCCTCCCCTCCATCCCTCGGCTACCATTTTATAAGGAGAACTACGTAAATGCGAGCCAGACCGTGAAAGCAGCCGGATGATTAACGAGACAAATGCTAGTTTACCCGTTCCTCTGACGTCGTCGCTCCGCTATGGAGTCAGGTTTGCGGCTCTGCGAAACGTCCAGGGCATCCGGACGATTCCAAATACCGGATTTTATTATTAATTTGTTGTACCACGATAGTCGTGTTTTCCAGCGCTATATAAAAATCATTTTAATCGTAGTTGTGCTGGTGTAGCTATACCAAATATTCCAACCACTCTTAATATCTCCCACAGAAGTGTGAAGTTGATTAATTTAACCCCTTGCGAGGATTATTTAAAATACCAACAATATTTTGGAACGGAATGGAATACACAGATCATCAATATGTCAAGGTTCCCCCTCAAAGGGTTAAATACATAACTATTTACTATGTATACATACATAATTAGGTGGTTTACAGTGGAATATTTCCAGCGATAACAGTGTTGAAAAAGATATACACGTCTCCACGATTCTTCCTAAGAAGAAAATAGTCTTTACATCGGATATTAATTCGGTCGAAGGTCTTTAGCAGCCCGACTGCAGTTCTTAGGGTCCCCAGCAGAATGCCAGCGCACTTGAAAAATGCATCAGGCTGAGAATTATTTATCGAGCGCGTGAAACATGTAACGCGGTCGTTTACATAGCCGAAAGGGCGAATGGAGCGTATCCGAGTGCAGTCGATGCTTGGATATATCCCGGGGGATGTTTCGGTAGATTAGGGACCCTCACCGCGCGCCGCGCCGGGTAGTTTTGCTGCGCCATGTAACACGCTGTAAAACACTTGTAACAGACCGGCGGCAGCTTAGGGTAAGCTGCTAATGCTTCCACGATGTTTTCGGGGTCGAATTAATTTGACCGGTTCGATCGTTTACCCTCTGGAGAATCGACCGATTCGCCTCGTGCGTTTCGCATCATTCTGCGCCTTTTTATCTCCGCGGTACTCTCCTTTTCTCCTGTTAATTCGACACGTATCGATCCGTACCATTCATGTCCACTGCATACATATACACGAAATGCATACATTGGATCCAGAATGTATTTCAACGGTAAATGTCCAATTTGCGGAAAATCGTCCATTTTAAACCGTGATAGTTTTCTTTGTAAAATGTACGAATGAATTCTATCAAGAGAATTTTTATTTTGCATGAAGATCCGCGGTCTATTGATAAGTAATAAATTCCAAAAAGTATAGTTCTTCTTCTTCGCGCGGATACAGCTTTGGTGTCCGTCAGTGTTAACGAAGACGAATAATTAAGGTTCAGCGGCGGGTCTCGGCGCAGGCGGTCCAGGGGGTGGGTTTTCTTCTAAGCATCAGGAATTACGTTGTTTCTCGAGCCGTCGATTCGCCCGTATAATACAGCCGGTAATTAAGTTCTCGGTGAAACCAGTTCCCGGGGCCGGTTATTTCGCGAAAACCTCGGCGGCTTAATCACGATTACCGCGAAACGTGTTCCATCGATCTTGTATCTCACAATCGGAGGCCCCTTGGTCCCGTCGAGCGACGATAATTAATGAATAGGACGCGACCGTGGAAGGAAACGAAACCGTGAGAGAAATAGAGAAAGAGGGAAACAGAGAGTGAGATGAAGAAGGAATAACGAATTCGTGGGCGTATTTCTCGGAAGCGCTTCTCGACTCTTTTACCCTCGACTACCCCAGTCTTCAGCGAGCTTCTTTTTGCTTTCGCACCTCGTGGTCAGGAACGTGTTTTCACGCTTGTCTCGAACCATTCTCCGTGTCGCGGTGGCCATGCTCTCGTAATTCGACCCCTCTACGAATGGTGTGAATATTATGATGTCCGGGCATTCAGGTGCCAGCCGGGTACAATGGGCGAAGTGTTGATTGCCCGAAAACAACGCGTTTTTTTTCCACCACCGAGTCTCCGTACTTTGTTCCGACGCTCTGTGCCACTGCCCTTTCCTCTTGAGGGATGTTCAAGGACCACGTCGTCGGTTGTCCACCGTGAGCAACGAGACCTCTATCGATTGCACCGGCCGTGTTTCTTCGAGGCTTCTCAACATAAACAGACAGGCAACCGAAACGAGGGACTTATGAACGATAGAATGGTCCGCTGAACACTAGGATTCTGTCGAGCTCGAGTTCGGAGTGTCCCGTCCTAGCTTCGGTTTGCGGACACTTCAGAACTAACTCGGGCTTGAGGATTTTACAACTACATCGGCGGAGATGCGAGAAATGAACCGCGTGTTCACCGGTGAGATTTCGTAAAAATTTCATAAAGTACTTGTAGAGTTGTAAGTAGTTGGAGACTACAAAACATTTCTATAATCGGAAACGTTCAAAAGAAGTTGAAGATATTTCATATTTGCAGAAAATCTTACTGGGATTTAGACTTCTTCATTGCTAGATTGCGAGGGACAGACTCAGTTCGTGAAATGAGAGGGACGGATGAGGGTTAAGAGTAGATTAAAGCTAGAATAAAGAAAGTCACGCCTGAAACTTTTTGTAGCTTCAAAGTCTACTATGACAAATTATTTCCTGTACCTAGAAAAATAAATGAATATTATTCTACTGCCTGATTAGTAGGCCGTCACGTTCAGAAATACCGTCGAGCGAGGAGCAGAGCCGATTCGAGCGTTTCTAATTCGCCCGAAATTTTCCCGTGCCGTTATTGAATCGGCTCGTATAATAGACCCAGCTCCGCAGAAGCTGGTCGACGTGTCCCCGGCAGGCTGTACCTGGCGCAAGCTCGGCTGCATCGGGCAGCGGAGCTTGGTTCAGCAGGAACGTCGGATGGCGGGGCGTCGCGGTGCCATTCACGCGTCCAATTAATACTGAAATTGCAGCTATCAGGCGGCGCATTAGGCACTTCCGTGTGATTAACGCGAGCGTTCCAACGGGCGCGAAGCAGCTTTCAAAGTCTCGAAAAGCCTCGAACCGGCTGAAAGGAAAGTATGGCATCCAGAGACAACACCGCTGTGTGGCCGCTCCGCGTTTCGCTAAATTACATTAAACACTTCAGACTTCGGGCTCCGCGCTCGATCTCATACGAAACGCATAATTACGTGTCCTCGCGGAAAATTCAAGAGGGTTAGCCGGTAGGACGCGGTTTTTAGCGGATCGCGTGTTCTCGCGAGGGACACGGGCAGAACGACAGAAAGACAGAAGGAAGAGAGATAGATTGGCAGAGAGAGAGAGAGAGAGAGAGAAAGAGAGTGGTGCCGACGCGCTTGGCAATTCCCGAAATAAATTCACTTCCAGCACGTGTAGCGATGGCAACAACGCGCCCATCCAGGCCACCCCTTACGTAATATACTGACAGAGAAGAAGGCCAGGGGAATAGATGAACAGAGACATCTGACTGCCGAGAGATATCGCTAGACAGAGGGAGACGCGGAAAGTGTCACGCACACATGTAGACTACGAGAACGTCGAGCCGCGCCGCGCCGCGCCGAACCGGCGGCGGAAGGCTTAAAACAGAGAAAGAAACTGTCGGTGGATAGTTGTAGGGCGAGTGACAGAGAACGGAAACACTCCCATAGCCTAGCTACCCCTTTCGACTGGGCAGTGCCGGCATAAGTCAGGAATTCCAGGCACGCGGTATATTGCGCGGGGGTGGAGGCCCGGCGGTTATAAGCTATAGTCTCCGGCGTGGCATGGCATGCACAGCCATTTACTTCATTATGTCATTAAGCTTAATGGCCCTGGCCCTAACACGGCTCTAGACTATAGCCACTTCTACAGTTCGTCCCCATTAACTCCTCTCTCTCTGTCTCTCTATCTCTCTTCCCCCCTCCCCTCCCCCTCCATCACTCGCTTTCTCTCTCTCTCTCTCTCTCCGACGACGACGACCTAGCACCACTTCTACACCCACCGGACGCCTCCTCCTGTCCACCCACCAGGCGCGGCCTGCCGTATTCTCTCTCCTGTCTGCTGGCATCCTCGTGAACCAGCCCCGGGCTCACAATGAGCATCGACTTTACGCCGATGACCGGCTGAAATTGCCGGCAGCATCCTGGAAAATTTACTCCGGCGACCGCGCGGCAACCTACCGTTGCCACGTCGATTTCGAGAGGACCCGTTACCGCGAGTTTATTCCCGCGGACATGGACGAGACCGCTTCCAGCACACCTCCTGGGACACTTCCACCTCCGTGCGAGGACTGACAACGCTTTTCTCTCGCTGACGAGGAATTTTTCTCTTCGCGGAGAATAGAGGTCGAATGCCGCTCTCTCCGGAGCCTGTTCTGCTCGATTAAGGGGCCAGTCTAGTGTAGACGGGTCAGAAATCGATTGTTTTAAAGAATTGTACTAGGCTGTGTAATAGTTTATAATTTCTAGCAGAACTGTAATCAAGGCATGGTAACAAACAGAAGACAGTACCTCGCTGACTGTCAGCTGAGCAACACGCACATTGTATAATAAATTACTTTTACAGAAGCCCTACTAAATACTGTTGCACATGAAATGTCCGATTTTAGAATGTAACTCCTTAGTAACTCCTAGTAACTCCTTATTCTCAATTCACCCTATTGTTTTCCTCGAGAGATAAACGTAATTCGGAATGAAGATCGCTACGTTCTAAATATGTCTTGTTCTTGATTAATGTACTTAAAGTTGGCGGCTACTTCTTTGCGATTTCGAGGACGAAGGTCGAATGTCGCTTTCTTAATAGCTTCTTCTTCTCCTTCTTATTTCAACCTCTATTGTTCTTCTCGGCATCCACATAAATCAAAATGAAAATCGCTGCCGTCTAAATATGTATTATCCATGATCAATGTGTTTAAAGTCTCCGTTACTTGTTTGCTATTTTAAATTTTGAAAACATTTTTGTTAATATTTGTTGGCTCACTTATTTCAACCCGTATTGTCCTTCTCAACATCAATCAAATAACAAACCGGAAGAAATTATTACAACTTTCTTTAAATATAGTACAGCCGTTCAAAACTTATAAATAGGTTTTCAGTTGTGGTAAATTGTTGAAATGATTTATGTTTGAATGAAAGGGTGGGCGCAAGAGAGTTTATCGAAATGCTAAAGCTCGCTAAAAACAATAAGTTACGAATTAATTATGTATATTCAGCATAAATAAAGACTAATGTTGATTCATAGAATTTTCATTTCCTCGCTGAAGAGGCTTTTCATTTCACGGAATGTCTTATGGTCATTAGATCGAGGGGGCTGGAAAGTGGATCGGCTTCGAGACGGTTCGCTCACGTCTCCGATGTGAATTCCGGGTTCACGTGTGTGCTCATTGTCGACACCGATCCGGGGATAGATTTTACGCTGATGGCCCAGTAGAATTGCCGGCAGCATCCCGTAAAATTTACGGTATTCATAAGACTAGCGCGATCATGTGCGTGGCAGCAGCGATGCCGAACGAGTTTCCGCCGTGCAACCCCTTCCAAATCTGCGCTCGATGGAGACGCGAGGGTCGCAAACTTGTTACAGCACTGCTTGGGGTTCTAATAATTGGAGAGCGCCGAGCGTTCTGTTACTTCTGCCCGAAAATAAGGTAACTTATCGAGAGCGAAGATACTCGATCGCCTAAGGGGAGAAGTTCCTATAAACGGCTTATTTCTTTTCTCTTTCTCATCAATTCTAAGAATATGAAAATGCCATAGGAAGATTGCATATTTTAAATATGGCAGCACTCGGCAGCAGGAAACTCGCTTATTTTACATAGACGGAATTTTCGAATCAAGATGTGAATTTTAAGTATTGATATGGGCATCTGTTAAACACCAGTAATTTAGTGATTTTTGGACGCAGCATTTTAGTTAGTAACACGTTGGATAGATTGGCGAAACAATTTTCCGATGTTCGTGTTTTTCATCGATTTCTATGCAGTTAAAATTTCACATGGCTCGTTCATTAACGGAGAACAGAATATGAAATTCAGCGTGGCAGTTCCTGCGGCAGTTCAATATACGTGTGTCGTTAATAAACAAGGGCGAACATGGCAGAAAACGCGCGTAAAATCGGATCGTACGATAGCAGGTTTTATTAATTTGCATAATTCCGCGTTTAGAGGCGGGGTTTCCTCGGTCGAATCGATTCGGTGACGCGGATTAACAACGCCGCGCGAGCACGCTTTCAAAATAGACCGGCTAAACATCGGGAATTAAATGAAAAGCGGTGCTACGCTCGCGAAATTGTTCCGCGAGTGAGTAATTTCATAATTATTCGCCGAGTGGCGATCTATGTTCGACTCGATAATACGGGCAACACGGATCGCTCAATGACGCGATTAATTGTCCTATAGTTGCGGAGGCTTCGCCGATCTTCGAGGGAATCCATGGTTCGCGTGAATTGATTGTACATCGACGATCGGGCTCGTTCGAGATTCCATCGAGTCTCGGAGGTGTCGTCGCCGATTCTCATGGAAACTCGGCGTGAATCTCGTTTGAATTCGACCACCGAGGACCGGCGCGGCATGGCAGCCTGCTCGAGACACATGCAACGCTTCAAGAAAGTGTTGACTGCTGGCTGTTTTCAAAGTAACCCAATATTTTTGTAGCCGAACTACATATTTTGTTCGCTGGCGCCAGACAAACTTACGTCCGCACATGTCGACCTAAATTTAGTCGACGACACGGCACGGCACGGCGCTCCTCGCCCCTGTCCCGGCTGTCACACCGCGAAACTTTTGTTGCCGAGTTCGCTCCATCGAAAGTTTCGAATACGTCCGTTCTAGATTCTTGTTCCGACAGCGACACTGGACAGGAAATAATTAAGTAATCAGCAGCGCAGCTCGCTCGCCATTCGCAAACGTGCACAGCAGCGTTCTACAAAAATTCATTCAGAACGGATGTAGTACACGTTGATCGTCAGACTCGTGGTCGGACTAGTCGGATCTACGAGACTTTAAGTGTTATAAGTAGACTGCGGATTTTATGCATTTATCAGAAAAATGGGTACGCACAATTTAGAACAATGGACATATTAAAAAGTATTACGGCCACCGGTGTATTAGTTTCACCTTAATAAGATCATTAGAAGAAGAAAGAAATTTTTTATTTATTTATATTTAAATGTTTTAAATTTTAATTCTGTTCATCCAATTAGTATTCAAGCATTCATTTTCTTTTCCTTCTGATCATTGTAGACGCGGGCCAATTGAGACGCGAATTATTTGAAGTGAACAAGGAAAACGATACACTGCGATTTATAGGATGGCTATATCGAGGTACTTAACGTATGCGTTTCTTGCCAAAAAGCAGCGAATAAATTGCTCTATTTCTTCTCTTGTAAATGATGAAGAGATTTGTTCGTGACGTGAAGTTTATTATTTTATATGTGGAGGTGCGGAAACGTTGTCCCAGTGTTTAGAATGTAATTTGTTCGCGTTAAGGCGACAATGGGTAAAAATTCAGATTGCTGGGAGCCAAGCGGAGAGTAATGGATTCCGATGGCAAAACGCGAAGGAACGCACTGGGTACAATGGAAGTGTACAGGGTGCGAGTAGGAACGAATGTTCGAGCCGTGTCGCGCGAAGTTCGGATTGGTAAATGGAGGCATTATTTGAAGCACCGGGAAGTTCTCTAATCTTGACAAAGGACGTCGACGGAGGAACGGAGACGAGGTGACTTAACGATCGGTCGGACAAACTCCTCAACGTCTCGTTGACTCCCCTCAAGGTCGGCGAGAAGAGTCTAATTGTCCCTTCCAGAAGAGAGACTTGGCAACCTTTCAAATTTCTTTGCTTACAAATTCATAAGGTCCCCGGGAAATACACCTTCTTGAAGGAGATTTATTGAAATTAGTGCAATTAGCGGACTCCGACGGACCCAGGGTAGAGGGACGGTGGCGACGGTTCGCAGGATCGACCCTTGCATCGATTACCGTATTATTAACAACATGATCTACTTCAATAACCACTCGTTCAATCGAGAAACTAATTACGCGATACGAAGTGCGAAATTTTTAGGCCGCGCACCGTTCGCAGATTCTACAGTCTCGTTTTATAAATAATGCAAAGCTGAGATACTGCTGAGCTTCGCGAAACACTGCTTGCAAGTGTGACCAAAAAGAGATATTGTTAAATATCATGATTTAACTATAATTATCAAATAAAATTATTCAAGTACTCTATTTAAGACCGCTAAAATCATGTAAGTATATTACTTAAGAAGTTGATCTTCTTAGAAGAAGATTTCAATTAAAATTTTCAAGATACAGGATCTTAAGGATCAGCTTTATAGTGGTCCACAATAAGCCTGAGAACACTAATAGCGTTTCTTGATTGGACGCTTCCTAATATTAACATTCTAAAATCTGATTCATTCCGGTTCATCGTGAACCACTTTCGTCATCGAGCCGGAGTCCGATATCAATTGCACAGGACACAGGCAGTGGCGTCTTCAATTGAAGGAACACGTGAACGGGCCGGTTGGCGAGGCTCGCAAGGCTGTCTTTGAAAGGTGGAGCCATAAGAAATTTAATCCAGAAGAGCTCTCACATCCTCAACACCCCGTTTCAAACGGGCACCATTGTCTCTCTCATTTCAACCGACCCATCGACGCCGCCGGTTCGAAAGAAAAACGCTCGCGTGTAACCCCCGTCGCGCCGCGCGGCCTCGCGACAAATCCGCTCGGAGGTTCCTGCTGGTATCCGCGCGTTCCTTCGGCGTTAGTTCTTATCCGTTCTCTGTATCTCTGCCACTCGGAATCTCTCCATCCTCGTCGTGCTGTCAGGAACTCGAGCCGAGAGAGAGAGAGAGAGGGAGAGAGAGAGCCAGTCGTCGTCCCATCCACGGGGCTCTGACGCTCGCCCTCTTCCGCTCAATGGAACGCGCGCCCATCGTGGAAAATCGCACCGGTGAAAAGGTGTGAATCTCCGGCCCTCGAAAAAAGGACGACAATGCCCGGTTGCTGGCGTCGCACAATGACGCCTCTAAACTCACAATGTAGCCACTGTATCTGCAGGAACGAGCGAGCGAGTGAGCGAGCGAGTGAGCGAGCGAGAACGACAGCAGCAAGAGGGCCTCCTCTCCTCGCACTGCCACCCCCGCGACCTACCCCCTTTTCATCGGCACAATCCTGCCGCAAGGAGTCGAGGATGCCTGGTTGTACTCGAAAGCGCATTTTTCAGCCGCATAATATTTATTCGTCCGCCAGCCGTGTATCGCTTTAAAGTGGCGACGCGACGGGCGAAACCGAAAACTCCCATCCCTCCAACCCCCATCCCGATCGACAGACACGAGATGAAAAGGGGTCGAAGGACCGTGGAAAAGAAGGAGAAACGATGAAATAGAAATTTCTACCGAACCTACCAAGAACGAAAAAGAAAGCTGCTGCACGTTTACCACCTACCACCACGCCCATTCCTGTCAAAATATTTCCTGACGAAGCGAATCAACCCCCTGTTTTCCCACTCCCCCAGTTTCTTCCTGCTTCACCGAGTTTCCATCCCGTGCGAATCCTTCTCTTGCTCGCGTAGCTACCTACACAACAGCGATCCCCGCCTTTCGGAAGGGTTTTACCTACGAAATTTCTGCACGCCGAGTACGATTGTGCGCGCCTCCGTTCGCAAGTGTTAATCGGTGTGCCCGTCGCATGTACGCACATACGTGGCGCGGCACTGATCATTGTTCATTGTGCAGCGCCGGCCTCGCAGGACATGGCGTCCTGCCATTCCAGCCGCTTTTTGTCGGAACCAGCTGAGTCAAAATGGCCTCCGGACGGTGACGTCACGATTTCACGTGCTACGCACGCAATAGGTACACGCATCGATCCCGACTACTTCGAGGGACGACCAATGGGTACCTTGGAAGGATCAACCAGCCTAGACAATCGACCAGACAGGCTTAAGGGGTCGGCCACCTTTATCGTTTGAAAAATCGAAACTTTTTAAAGTATTCTTATGTAAAGCGACTTTGAACATTGCACAGGTTTTTCATTTATTATATTCAAATTATTATTTTATTTGCACCGCGCTAATATTTGGAACTTTTGACTTAGTAAACGTGAGAAACCATGTGACCACTTGTAGAAACGAATTTTTATCGCGATATTGTAATAAAATACATTACGTTAGCTAGCAATTGCTATGACATATTTTAACTTTTCGATTCCGATTTCACGGATTAAGTTATTTCGATTTTGTGGCACTTTTTAAAGTCCATCCAACTTTTCATTCAACTTGCTAAAGGCGAACAATGAATACACACGTATATCTTCGAAACGCTTGATAAGTTTGTGTTGTTGCGGCTACCTAAAAACTGTGCTCAACAGAAAGCCAAGCTTAAAATCTACTTCGCTGGCCGATTTACAGCAATAAGCCGGACATAAGCGAGAGCTCGGTGCGTGAATAGGTCGGCAGTAACAATCGGAAGCGATAAGTTTGGAGTGCTTCCGCCATAGAGTCCACGTCGAAATTCTCGATCCTATTATGCTCCCAAGGATTTGCTTTCGGGCGCACGCGTTCCACGTTAATTACAGTGCTAATGAGCTTCAGCGAGTAATCAAAGCAAATGTTTCATGACACGAGCGAGCAAACCGTTTGACGGTCTTGCTTTTCTGTGGTCTGGCCTTCGTTTGCCGGCCACCTTTTCCTCGGGCTGCGTACACTTTCTGTCAGGCCGCTTCTAAGCCTGCTTTCCGCCATCGCGGAAACCAACGGGTTCCTCGAAATCCCTAATCCTAGGTCTCGCGAACGAGCGCGTGTCGACTTGGTGAATTTTATTTCTCGCGGCTCGGATCGGTATGTGTATCCGCTGGCATGTTTTTGATTACAATTCATTCGCCGTGTGTTTACCCTGCACACCCGCTCGGTACAGGCTCGCGCAGACAAACCGCTGCTCCAGGCACTGACTGTTACTAATTAAGGGCGGTTTCAGTACGCGTGTTAATTCTTAATTAATATCTTTGTTGCCTCCTCCGACGTGGCAGCCCTCGGCACCCATTTCTCGCTCGCTCGTTCGTCTCTCCTTCTCGCGCCCTTTCTCACCCCCTGATCTCATCCCTCTCCCTCTCACTCTCTTTCGCACGCCCTGTCCTTCTCTTTCGCACACTTTATTTCGCGCTTCTTCTTTCACTACCACCACCATTTTCCTCGTTCTCTCTCCTTCTTCGGCCAACGTCTCTGTCTCTGTCTCACCTGTTCTCATCCTTCTACTCTCAGCCGGCAACCCCTTCTCCTTCTCCACCTTCTCGCCCCGTGCCTCTTTAGCGACACCCCAACTACACATCGTCCACCCACTTCGCTTCTGGAGTCTCTCGAATGAAAGGAGATGTATGGGAACACACGCGCATCCGAGCCACTATGATAGGTACAATCGGTCACGAGTGACGAAAGAGATAGAAGGAGAGAGAGAGAGAGAGGAGAGAGGAAGGAGAAAGAGAAAAAGCAAGAAAGAAGCACGCGGAGAAGCCGCGTTCCTACGATTTACCGCTCTCTACCCGCGGAGGATCTCTTTCGCGACAAGGCGAGGAATCGCTGGTTAACCCCTTTGTCCGTTCACCCTCGCGACGAGAAGCCGCGAACAATTCCGCGCGATCTGGTAAATTGTTTTTCGCTCTTTTCCTTTTCAACGGACGAGAGAGAGCTTGGAAATCTCCGGCTGAAACGACGCCGCTCGCTCGAGATTTCCACCGCGAACCAGACGCAGCGCCGAGTCGCAAGTTAGCCCCAATTTACCTCGCTCCACCTCAGTGTTTTATCGCCACCCGGATTTTTAATGAAATATCTTGCCACGTAATCTCCCACGCTCTCGGATCTCCGTTTAGCTTCGGATTTGTTAAATCCGAATTCGCGAAGCCTCCGTGATACAATGAGACAGGATTACCCACTTACTATCCTATTAGTAGACTGCGAGTGGTTATGCATTTATGGCGTGTCCACACTTTCGAAATACACAGAATCGTGCCTCCTGACAGAAGATATTTTATCGCAATGTGGATCTCCATTGAGCCATTGACATTTGAAGGATATAGGATTCTAAAAACGTCAAACATTGGATGTTCAGATAACGGAGGTCCTACGATACTAATAAAAGTAATTGTTCAGCGATTGTTCACTTCGTGAGAATGTAAATGAATTGTAGTTTATAAGAACGAGTTGCGTATCGCGTGATCATCAGGGAACGATGACGTTCGCTTCAGAGTTCGGGGTAAATAATCCAGTAGTTCGGGTAAGAAAGTATATGCACCTCCTCGGCGTGGCGATCGCAAATTCGAGAGCCAAGGCTCCTTGGTCCATGCTTCGAAAAGTTTCTTCTGTTCGGTCAGGGGATTTCACCGGCAAATACTCTTCAATCGTAATAGCCAGCGGGGGCTCTCGAGATCTCGAACGAGCCTCGCGCGTACTATTTCGCGAATAGTCAACAACGTTCGGCTCCGCATTGAGCGGTGGCGCTCTTTGAAATGGAGCCCTTTACGACAAAAATGTCTGTAAAGCTCCCGAGTCGAGCGGCTCTATTAATCAACCGCCAGTTCCTTCGTGCCTGAATGCACTTCGTTTTTCAGGGAGGAAAAATACTCTCCAGCTTTCCTTCTCCCTGTTCAGGGGCCCCGATTTTCATTCCGTTCCGTCTCGCCTTTGTCCCAATTCTTTTTTCCTTCGTCTCTAGTTCCGTTCGACGACTCTAACGCACCGAATGTCTCGATAACTTCCGCTGGTCTTTAATCGTATCGCGCGTGTCCTGATTATCGCGAATTGTCAATTCATTTGCTTATATTTTTGGCAGCATTTCGTGTAAACACGTTAGCCTAAAAAGCTTAGAAGAATTTGAGAATACACACACATACTGCAGCATTATGATTAAGTGAATTTCATATAATTTTATTGTTAATGTTTGAGCAGCTACTCTACTGTTTTGTCTTCACGATGGTAGGATACTTGAGGAGATTTCGTTGTTGTTTTGAGGTTACAAAGATTAGTGGGTCTATCAGTTGCAAGAAAATACACCGTGAGAGTTTTCGTCGGATTTCTGATCGTGTACCTTCGACGCGACAAAACCAGAAGACAAGCTTCCTCCATTTTCCTCCGTCTTCCTCAATTTCGTGATTTCCTTCCGGTTTGTTGGGAGAGCGGGCTTGTCTCGGCCGCTTCTTTTCACAGAGGAAATTTCTAGCGAGCGGTGAAATCGATACCGCGGGAAATGAGATGATTGGATCGGACACCGGAGATGCCTTGTAAAGACTGAAGAATTCAGGAGGCACGAGATATTGCGACGGAGACACGGCGGTGGTTCCGGGATATTTATGTCGATACCGAAGTTTCGTCGATTATGTTGGCACTAAGCACATCTCCGAGGATACAGAGTAGAAAGACTCGAGTTCTACCAAAAACAATCCAAACCCTGCCTCTGTTGCTTCTGTACTGGGTGTAAAATTAATTTCAAGGTCAAAAGGAGAATAAATAAATCGTTATCAAACTAACTTTATTTATATTATACTTTCGATATCAGGCGCAACGAAATCATTTCAAAGGGCTCCATTAATAGCTACACATATAAACTCTATTTGACACACACTGAGAAATGAAAATATAACACATATAAATAAATAACTTCACCATCATTTTTGTAAGCGAACGATCGAGTTTTGACCGATGGTTCCTTTTGCACTTTTTATCCTTTGGATAGTAGAATACAACGCAGTAAAAAATGGTTGATGTTTTGATCTTGAAATTCAAGGTTTTGCGGCAGCTTTCGTACATCGATATTCACCAAACCGAGGGTGTAGAAAATCATTTAATGTTAGTGATCGCTAACACGATACTTCGAGATTTTGCATGATGCGAATTTCTTTTCGAAGGAGAAATCGGAACAGTTTCACGATTACTCCGGAACGCGAAGACGATCGAGCGAGTTCGACTCGAAGTAATTAGGGTTCATTAACCAACGATAATACAATTCTTCGAGTGATTCGATCCGGAGAAAAAACGGCGTCAGATTTTCCTCGATTAATTCGATTACGTTGATCAGTCGGCCGTAATTGAGTTGCTGCACCCAATTGAGTATCTTCCCGTTTCCTGACTATTGTCTCTGGATGATTGTAATTTTAATTAATTCAAGTATTAGGTAGTTCGTCGAGAGAAATGCCAGGCACGCTGTGCCGTGCTCGTCGTAGCTAGCGATTTTTCTCGGCAGAAGTTTCATCGGTTGTCAAATTACAAAACGACCGTCGAACCGGCAAAATATTTGCGAAGAGAAAAATTCACATTCCGTTTCTCGCGAAGTTTAACTAACCGGAGGTCTACGCGATACAATTCCATTTCACCGGCACTCGAGCACTGAATTTTCACGGAAAGCGCTCCGCTGGAGACACTTTTCGCCCTTACATGCCGAAATGCATCTCGTTCAAAGAGGAAAATTTCCGGTACAATATTCCCGTGCCGTGTGTACACAGTTTGCCCGTTTCCCCAGCAGATTTTTTCGACGCCGCGTCGCGGCATACAAACAGAACAATGTAAAAAGTATTTCCAGTGAAAAAATATCGAAGACATGCAACAGTCCGCGGCACAAAACATTTCGAAATTTACACGATTCCAATCCCTTGTACTGACGCTCTAATCGATAACAGATATCTATCTGTTTATGCTATTTAAATTGCAAAATGGCTTCGAAACACGAAAATCCGCTGTTGACATACAAAATGTTTGGGGATCAATAAAATGCAATTATATGTATATTTTACTGATTAATTCAGTTTTGTCACAAGTGCATAAAATCGTGCAGAAAAATTTCTTATCCAAGTTCAACTGTTGAAATTAGTAATAACGGGTGTGTGGACCTACAATCGTTTACCTAATCAATACTAAAAGCACTATGTAAAAATTGACTAAAGAATGCAAATAATCAATTGAGCTATGGCTGTAAACTTGGTTGTCCGTATCGGCAATAAGAAGTTGGATAAAAGAAGAACATTAACTTCCACGATCGGAAATAGCGTTTATCGCGAGCGAAATTAATAGAGGAGCGAATAAACAGCCTATCAGGGCTGATGTATTCGACGAAACGAGTAGCACGCACTGACACGGGAAAAACTCTCCAATATTATGTTGATAGGATCTTTCCCATTCCACTTTACGACCGGGGCCGTCCCCATCATCGTGGAGAGCATTTTCTTCAGGGGCCACCGTACGGTATAATTGACATCGCGTCAGCTCGTAAACCGAGGCTGAAGGAAAGTAGGGTACCCTCCTCGCGGAAAACAGGTCCTTCACAGAGACGGCTCCCTTGCTCCGTGTTTCGCCGGGTCTCCAATTTTCCAGCCGGCTTTTCTGAGCGGAGCTAGTACCACCCCCGGGGGCCGTGCCAGTCTCCTTTTGCTCCCAGAATCCTCCGGTATTTTCCTTTGCCGGCAAATTGGACTATTACGGCGGCGTGTCCTCGCGAAAACCGCGTATTTTCTCTCTTCCTTCTGTCGGTCGCCCTCCCACCCTCCCTCTCTTCCCCCGTTCCGCCCTCCCCGACATCCATGAAACCCTGTTCCACCGACTCGAACGTACCCTTTTCCACGTCCCACGACACAGGTCCTCTTACCTAGCGGCTCAAAGTGGCGCGCAGTTGTTAAAACAACCAATTCTGTCGGAAAGCTGCTCGTTACGGACGCCTCTCGTCCTCGTCGGAATCCTTCGTAATCCTGATGGCAAACCGTTCGTTTCCCAGCTGACGCAACGAAAACGCCGGCCAATAAAATCCCCGTATTCCAAGGACGTTTACCACCCCCCGCCGCACCCCCCTCGTTTCGATAAACGCGGCTCCTGCATGCTTCGATCAATTAACCCCTTCCTGCACAAGGACGACTCAGCCACGCGATGAACGTTTCAAAAAGAATATATATTACTTCTAAAATGTTTTTGGAAACAGTCGTTCAGTGAATGTTTACTCAGACGAATGCCAGTTATCAATGAGTCTCACACAAATTTTCCCAAAAATAATTTTTGATATTCTGATTAACCCTTTGCCCTACGATTTATTTCATAATTATTCTCGCAAAAAGATTGAATAAGTTGTATGGTGGAATATTAGAAAAGCATTGGCAGTATTTCATTGGCTCCTCCAAACGCTCCTTAGTAAGCGAATTAAATGACGTTTCCTCTGCCTTCGCAAGTCGAAGGAAAGTTTTCAAGTTTGATTACCATTTCGACATGTGTAAATAATAAAAACTTTTCGCTCTACGAAGATTACGTTCGTCGATGCTGATGTATTGCTTTGATCAATTTCCAGGATGCACCGGACAGGAAGATGCTCGATCAAATTCGCCCCATAATTGACTGGTGTCGAGAACACGATTGTAAGGGATTCGAAAGGTTCCTGACCACTTTGAGGCGCAGTGATCTATTTAAAATTTAGTGGTGGGCGTGGACGCGGAATCGTGTTTCGGTGGAAGGAAAGTCTCCCGTTACCGATTATCGTCCGAATAGGGGAGGGTGTGGTCGCCAGCCCCGATTTTTCGAAATATTTTGACAAGAAACTTAATATCGTCGCCCGGGGTCGACCGGAAAACTTGAGACCACGCGAAATTATACACGATTGCTCGTACCTGAAGACTTCTTTCTGTTTTCCCCCGGTCGCCGATCCTATTTCCACAGTTTCCCGACCGCACGAACACCGCACGAACGATGAACAGCAAAAACTCCGCAGAGAAGGGCACCAAGCGTAGCCCCATTAGATGCGAAGGTCATCCACAGTAATCATTTTCAACCTGTCGTCCCTTGTTTCGAGCGACATCGCTTTGCGGGTCGGGCCAGCGGTGCTTAATGGCTCGGAAAAATCGGAATCATCGCCGGTATGAATACGTAATCAGTTTTTACGCTCATCCTTCCCCGCATGACGTCATCGCCGGAGATATAAATCCGCGATGACTGACTGGAACGAGTGCTGCGAACGGGGGCGAGTTTGCGAATTCGCACGCTGATTTCTACTGAAATCCGTCCAGCAATATTGGCTACACGCTGCCGAATGTGATACCTCATGCTGATTAATTCGTCCTGATCAGTTTAATACCCCCTTTCCTTGCATTGTATTAGAACGTCGATGCTCAGTTGCCAGCGCTGAAGGCAGCACTCCGTTACAATGGAATATTTCATCTTACTCATTTCCGCGAATTATGAATGATTTAAATATTTTCTGGTAAATGACGTTCAATATGTTGAAGCTATAACGTGCACAGTTAAATACAATTGTAAAAAAGTTATTCTTTTGTTTGAAGGGCGTACGAATACTTTTTACACTCACTGTATGTGCTACGTACAGCGAGAATATTTTCAATGGATATTTTTACTAAGGATTTGATCGTGTCTAAAAGTTGAGATCTTCGTATTGCCATAAACGTCCGCAGTCTAGTGCTCGCGGAAGTCCGCCGACTTCACCGCATATGTAACCAAAGATAACCGTTTCGTAGCTTGAAAAGGGTCGACGGGAATTATTGTAAAGCACACGATCGTCCTGCGAGAACGCTGGATCCGTGATAAATATCAAGAGTAGACTGCGTCGAGGAACTCGAGCGAAAAGCACGTCGTAACCGCTGCACGGTCGTTTGCGCGACTTTATGGATCCGTCCCGTAAAATTCTAAAAAGTGATCTTTCTCCCGGCTTGAAATGGACACAGTTCCTCGATCTGTATGAACCCGGCGGAACGACTCTGTCGGTGCGATCGAGCTCAACGATGGGATTTCCTCGCTATCCCCAGCCAATAAATTTTACAAACTCTCGAGATAACTGCACCTTCTTCTGTGGATTTCGCCTGCGTTATTGCAATTTGTTTACTCGACGATTTACACTCTTTTACGTATCGTGAATTTCTCACCTGGACTAGGGTTTGAGAACGAACTCTTCGACTGGGAGAATCCTGAAACAGAAAATACGTTCAGTTTACTGGAGAATTCTTCAAATTTGTTTCACTGGTACAGTATTTAAGGAACCTTGGGAAGGAATCTAAGGAAACTAAAAATGGAAATTTATGTTACATAGTTTGATGACATTTCTAGTTTAACTAGAACGTTTAATGGTATCTTATATATTTATATATTTTATATTAATGCAAGATGTTGAAAAATTACACGTGATACGATTATTATAGAAAGTTTATTCCACCAAGATCGGTGAACAGTGACATTGATGATGAATAGACTGCGGATTTTTATGCAAAATAAAAAATGTTTGCATTGATTGATTCTTCTTTTAATTACCCTATTTAGCTGAAACTAATACGTTGATGTCCTTAAATATTTTTGAAATGTCCACTGCTTTAAATTGTACGTGTCCATTTTTGTAAGTCTAATGATGAAAGACAAGATGCCACAGGAGGTTCTAAACCAGTGATTCGGACGATGAAATCTACTTCCAGTGGTGTACGAGTGACCATAAAATGGCAACAGGATTTTTCTATCATTTTCGAGCGAGGCAACGGCGTGGGTGGGGTTACTTGAAAAATTTTTAATTGACCACGAAAACAGTAACACGCAATCCCCGGCAGCAACCCCCGATTCAAATTACATTCGCAAATATTCATCGCAATAATTATCCGTCGTTATAACGAATGCAAGCGCCGAAACAAATTGCATGGGGAGTACAAAAAAAAAAAAAACAAGAAAAAGAAGGAAAAGTGTATATCGCGAAATGAAATTTCATCTAAAAATTAACTAGAATTCAGGGAAACGCGCTTCGAAGGAGGGTGGCACGCTGCCTCGGCGCTCGACCCTGATTAACGGCTCCGCGAAATTAACTCGACAATTATTTCATTAGCGCCTAGTAAGACATTTTTCATCCAGTCTCAATGGGCTTTCGGATCCGGTGAGAGAGAGAGGGAGAGAGATACGCGTCCTCGCGCGCTATAGCTTGCGCCGAATGCACTACCCTTAATGACTCGACGAGAATTAACTGTAATTTAATTAATTAAAATCTCGCGTAAAAAAAGCGCCGGGGCTTCTGTCGCTCGCGGGGCTAGACGTGACCCAGGTCACCTCGTTAGAATGATTATCAGGAGAACTCGAAACTATCTTTTACATTCGCGAGTTAATTTCGAATCGATCTTCCGTGTTCCACTGCGCGATAATGAATGTTTTAAGCAACTCCGTTCGAGATATCTGCGAGAGATTCGCCTGTCTCCGTAGTAGAAAATTATTTGTGTCGTAATTGCCGTTTTGAATGCTCGATTAGCAAGTATACGCGTATCTTTAATACTTCATCACTAGACCGCGGATCTTACGCAAAATAAGAATGCTCTGCATTGATTGCGCGAAGCAGGAGTAAAATAAAAATTGATTTAATCCCTTACTGATTTCGTTTTATTAAAAGCAACATCACAATGTTCTGAAATTTTTCTCATCTTTTACTGTTTTATATTTTACTCAGTTAATCTCTTCATAAATGCATAAAAATCCGCAGTCTATGCATCACATAAAATCCATTCGTCGGTGAATTTTTGGCTAAGGATTTTTTAAAAGATTCGTCAAGAGCATCCGCGATTCCAATCGTGAATCAACAACTCCTAGCGATGTACAACTCCTAAGCTTTTTGTTGCACTACAATTATTGAAAATCCAATTAACAGGATTCTGATCTGCGAGCATTTTTGGAAATTCGTTTCCATTCAAACATATTCGAATAAACAGAGTTTCGTCAGTATTTTTAGAATGTGAAAGGGTGAAATTATTTCGGAGCTCCGGGGAATTGGTATTCGGCAGCCGTTAATTTGTTTCCGTTGAAGAAACCGGTGGAGTAGCGTGAAAGTCCTCGACCAAGATCGGTAATTAAACTGCCGTGGAGTTGGTCGATGGTGACATCGATACCGTGTCACCGATAATTCGCCGAATAATAGGGAGACTAACAAAAAGCGCGGTAAACGTCGCCGTTGCCCCACGATCATTACGTTCCCATAATTTCCGTGCAACGGGTGACAAGCCCGCGAGGCATTCATCGCGGCAACAACAGCGATATTCGTAATTAGAGGCAATTTTGAAAACCTGCTGGGATCCTTGGTGGGCGCAGACGTTCGTTCGGTCTCACTCGTTAGCTCTGCCACGGATTTAATTGCCCAGCGCGAGCGCGACGCAACAAATCCGCCCGTTAATCGCGCGACCGGATTCTGAATCCACTTTGTGGACGTGGTTCCCCGGTTAACTGGCGTGTCTGTACACACGCGCATAATTTCGTGCGTGCATGTAGGTAGACACACACTAATCCATACACTTGCATACATACATATTTTTTCACTCGTTTCGTGATAAAGTCGTGCGATAGCCAGTCAGACATCCTTTCACGGAGCGTAGGCAGCACGCGGAATCGCGTGTCTATTAAGACGTTTCGCCGGAGAGCCGTTTTCTAATAAACTCGTCCGCCTTCGTCAGGGGCTTGAAAAACAGGGGTTGAAAAAGATTCCCGCATTTCTAAGAAGGTTAGGGTCTCGTTCTCGGTCGACGAAGCGATAAAGAGCGGGCTTGCTTGGTGGAGACGCAAAGTTCGCGATTTCCGGAACGTACCCGGGCCCGAGTGTAGTGGAAGTTGAAGTTGTAGTTGTAGTTGCCCGTGGCTGGCGGCGGGTCTCCACCCTCAAACGACTTTAACGAGCCGCCGTCTTAAAATGGGGATGCCGAGGTTGCGCCGAGTTTGCGCGTTTGTTTGATAAATTAACCCAGAAAAGTACGCTCCAACGTCGGAACACTTAACAAGCCTTAGAACCGCGCCGCGGGAAATATGGAGCACCGTTTCGGCACACCTTCTCCTCGTGCCGATTCACGCACCGAACCACTTTTTACCTGTTTCCGAAAATTCTCAACAGGATTTTGCGGACCGTTTCGTTTCGAAACCCGTCCGCTAACGCCATTTCTGTCGAAAGCTTACAGCTTCACTGTTCGAATGTTTCATTACGTGTACAGGGTGTATAAAAAGTAATGGTCGTCCCCGAGGGGTGAATCTACACCTCTGAATCGGTGGACATGTGTAAAAGAAAATTGTTGTTAACATTAGTCGTAGTTAGTTAGTTAACATTAGGTGACATTAGTCGCTTTACGACAAAGACAAAAACTTCGACGTATGAACACTGGTCTTCCGCGTGAAAACTTGACACGCTACTATGTATAACTACATATATAGCTACATATATAGCTACATAATATGTTAATACTTATACTGAATGTTCTGCTTTAGAAAATTCGCCCCCGAAGAGGTAGATAACACCCACTGTAAATTGTTGAAAGTTTGTATCTTCCCGGAGCGCTCACAGCTGAGATCCATCCTCTGTGCTGTTCACTTGAAGGTAGGCGAACGGAACGCGTGTCACGGAGCATTATGATCCCCATCGGTGTTCCGCTTTTCCCCGGTGTTCTCCTCCGTTCCCGGGAACGTGAAACTTAAACCCCAATCCGCGTCCACTGGTGAAAAGGTTTCAGATTTTTTGAAAACCCGACAATACGGTACACGGGTCGCGCCACGCTGGTGACAAGACATGGGCCTTCCATTGAGAAAAATCCACTTCCTAGGTCTCGTGTTACCCGGCGTATTTTGACAAGATCTCATTGTCGTCGCGCGGCTAAGCCCTATTGACTCTATTATGGGCCTATTAGTATTATAGTAGGATTTGTGGTTACTCCTTGAAAGACGTCCTTGCCCGGTTGCCCTCCTCCACGGGCCTTTTTCTTGCCCCCCGAAACCGAACGCGCCCATTCACTCTGCCACGGACGTGATCCCCCGTGATCCGTTCAAACGTGTGCAATTTCCCTCGACACGGAGTCGAGTCAGCTCGAGCATCGATTACACGCTCGTTTCCGCCATTTGTCACCTGGATTTTACCACCGCACCGGACGAACAGGGACCCGATCGTTTCTCTCGTCGCGCGTGCAAACTGCGAATTTGTTGTGCCGACCCCACTCTTCGGGTTCTCAGATTTATCGCTGAAATGCTTCACCATAAGCATTAGAATACGTAAAATAAATCATAAGGCAAGAACAATTCAGCAAAAGTCTTGCATTCTCTGAATATTGTGCTGTATGATCGTAAAGTGTGTGTAATGATACCACTATACGTCACAGGGAGGTTCACTTTTAACACTAGAACTACTTTTCGAGATTCTCCGCTGTACAATGACTGTTTTTAATTGATTCGCGCGCATAGTATACTATAAATCGCGCCCTTTTCAATGTACATACAAGAGTACGCAATCTGCTCGGCACTTCTAGCATTAAAGTGTACTCTGTTCACCTTCCGGCTGAACGATCACCGACCACAGATTTTAATTAACCAACTGAACAGTTATCAAATTATTGTGACTCGTCAGAGCGTCGGGTGCTATAGCCACTCGTTGGAGCACCGGGAGCCACACTCGCCGAGAATGTTGACGAAAAAGTGACTAGTCAGATGAATTGCATCACTGCTTCTCAATTGGTGCATCTGGTTAAGGTATTCAACCGTTTGCTTTGTCCTTCTCGTAATTTTGATTCTGGACACTTTGCTCGACGACACCAATTTCACTGAACGAATTCATTTCAGAGATCGGACTATAGAAGTCGACTACAGGATCCTAATCGAAAATAAATGGTGTCAGGAGTATAATAAACTGCACAACAATTTCCGGAGGTTCTTCCAATCGGTTCTCTTAACTAGGGTTCTGAAAGAGCGAGACAAGGTTGATCTGCCAGGGCACTGCTCATGGACCTCTGGTAATCCTAGAAGATTAGGTAGTAGGTAGGCAGGTATGTCCAATGATGGTCCCACTCACAAATAAGCCTCACCGAGGTTCGCGTGGCTCAGGTCTTAGAAAGTCGGAGGGTATAAGCTAGACGAAAGAAGTTCACTAGGCAATGCCTCAATTATGAAACGTAGTCTGAGCTAGCCTTTTGGGAAGCGCCCTTGGCGCATTATGTGACATATAACCGAGATACTTGACTCTTCTAGTCGCAAGAAGCAGCTGTAAAGCACCTAGGCTACGTAGTCTAATTCGGACGATGAAGTGCGGAGCCATTTGCAACGGTCGACGAGTTGAATAAATTGCATTGCCGACTTGTCAGCAGCTCTTTCCGCCAGGTTTGACTTTTTTGATTACGAAGAATGTGGATCCTTGTTGATCAAGACTTTTGGGTGCGAAGGAATTTGGTCGTCGCAGATGCTGATAGTCTTTTGAATTAGGAGACATGTCGTAGAGTAGCTAACGCGATTAGCGTACGCATCCAATTAGGAAGATGAATAGCACCGTGGACGCGACGACAGCTCCTTCGGTTGGGCTTGAATCTTGCGGGAAGCTCGTGCAGTTTCTCGGCCAGATAGACGGAATTACGAACCATCGAACTTAGCCGGCGAGACAGGGCTCATCAGAAAGTTCAGGAACACTTAGGCCCTATCTCCGCGGCAGGTTTCCAAATTAGACGAAAGAAGCATGAGACAAGTAATTAGCCCCCTCGTGAGAACGGCTGGTTGCGGTGGCCGTGCATTCTCGATGCCCGGGGGCCGGGTAACGAGCACTCGGTAATCGGCCCCGGTGACTCGACGACAAATAATTACCGGGCGTAAATAGCAAAAAGGAGGAGTATCCGCGGCGGCTGATGAAAAGGGCGGGTCGACGACAGGATAAAAACAAAAAATAAACTCTATCTCGAGATCGGTGTCGCTCGACGGCGACGTTGCACACGGTGCGGTATGTGTGTGTGTGTGTGTGTGTGTGTATGTACGTGGAGGAGGACGCGTCGCGGTGGCACACGCACGCGTGCACGTACGCACGCACTTGTGCTCCCGAAGAGCTCCGACCACGAAGAGAAGCTACTGGCTTCTCTCGTTTTCCAAGTCGCGAGAGCAAGCATCGCGGAATGAGCTGCTACTTAGAGAGAACGGGTGGAAACGCATTCACCGGCACGCAATCAAGTCTCCTCGTGGCTTGCCCGGCCTGTGTACGTATTTATCCACTTGCGCGTGTAGACGCGTGTACCACAGTCGTGTGCGTGCACGTACATACATGCACGCGTGTGAACTCGCGCGTTCCCGGTGCCCATTCATACACAGCGCCGGGCAAGATTTGCTTCGCGACACCTCTCCGGAGCGAGAAAGCGAGAAAGATCGGCGACTAGGACGGAAAGAGAGAGAGAGAGATAGAGAGAGAGAGAACGGGGTGACGACGACGAGGGAAAGAAGAGCAAGAAGCCGGGGTGAGAAACGAGAGGAGAAGGAAAGAGAGAAGGAGCGAGAGGGATAGGGAAAACGGAGGACTACGCGACGCGTACCGTGTGTTTGAGGCGTGAATTCATGTATGCTCGCGAAGCACTCTTCACCGGGGACAATCGAGGTGTTGGACTGGAAATCCATACCAATTTGAGCGACTTACGGTCGTTCGCTTGAAAGCACGGTACACGACACCGACGGCACACACGCATCGCACCTATACAGACCTGGCAAACCTGCACACGCTTTTACAAGCGCATCGAGACAGGACCAAGCGAACACGCACACCGCCGAACGGTTTCGGACGGTTTTGGACGTGTCCACCCTGAAAAATGGCTCTTTGACACGCGGTCGCTGTCGTTTTTATCGCATGAGACTTGATAAAAAGATGGAGGAAACTGTGTAGCTTAAAAATCCACTGGCTCAAACAAATTAACAAATTGGTTTGCAGAGATTTGTGAGCCCGTGGCAGTAAGTTGTTCGGTTCCCTTAATCTGGTTTCGTTTAATCATTTGGGGATATATAGATTTTGATACTTATTTCTTTAAATTATCCACACGCTTAAAATTACCCCTCCGATATTGCGAAACGATAGACTGATGATATGTGTACATTTCTTTAGAATAACACTCATTCAATATTGAATTAACGTTAACGAAACGCACTAATCCGAAAGGGGATTTGGAATCGTACAAAACATTACCCCGCTCTTTCCGTTCCTGGCCCTAAAGTGCCAAGTGGATGTTAATTGAGCGAACTAAGAAATGCTCGTAAGAATGGGGAAGTCCTCGTTATTTTACGCGAGCACAATCGGGTTTAGTATGAAACGGTCTGATCCAGACGTATAAACAGGTACATATCGTCATCCTCGACCGAGGCGACGACAGCCAGTGTGTGAAAAGGGTGTCGAGGATGCATCAACGTTCCATTCGCAATTCAGGTGTCCCATTTGCGACTTTTTCACGTTTATTCAGAGATCCATTTACCGTTCCAGCCGCGAACTTCTGATTGAAATTCGTATAAAGTTTAAAATTCTTATTCATCCTTCGAATAGGCGATACAGGTGAATGCGTGGCCCTGGCGGGGCTTGACTTTCGTATTTAGAAAAAAAACCCCCCTCGTTCATTGATCAGAAGATGGATCTTTTAATCCGTGGTCGGCTATCGATATTGTTCCGTCGAGTGACAGCGAATTATTCGGAAGAAGAAAGCAACGCGGCGAGATTTACACTAGAATCTCTGAAGGGACCTGCACACGTGGGGACAAAAGAAGCTCGTCGAGGAGCGTTATACTCGCCTCCTACTTTCCAGGCCGGAGTGTGAAATTAGTTACATGCACGCCGGTGGAAAGAGACGTGATGCAGCATAGCGCCGAGACCGCGTAAGCGACTTGAAACTGGAGAGGCCGGTAGCGTATTTTCAATTACCCTGACCCACTGACGCACTGCTTTACACCAGGCTAGCCTTAACCACCCGAGTCCCGCGGTACACGATACAGTCCTGCGACCGGAACATCATCCAGGTTGCCAGAGACTGACATGGTATCCGACTGGGAAGTCAGAGTCGGGATCCTCGGTAACTTCAATTACGGTCAATTTCCCTTAATTTTCATCGAGCATCGATCGGCCGACGATTCTCCGGGACGAGACGGGAGCCGATCCACTAATCGTCACCCACTAATTAGCGATCCTCTCGCAAACTGGTAGTACCGCGATTGGCAGAAACCATGGCCGGAAACTCTGCGGAATATCGGAGCTGGAGAAAGTTTCCCGGGCGCTTGGTACGTGCCACGAGCACAGGGCACCACGGTAATGGACATAGTTTGCCGGTAATGTCCGAGACTAATTCCCGTGTTATTTCATTAACGTCCCGCAGCCTCCCGAGGGGTTAGGCAGCCGCCGTCGACCGCCACCATCGGCGGAACACACTGCCACCAACTATACAACGACAGGCAAGCTTCGAGGCTCGAGCCTCCCCCCGAAAGGGCTTGTATTAGGCGCGTGTCAAAGGGTGAAAATTTACGAGGTGAGTAGTGGGCGCGAAAAGGCCGATTGATAGTCGCCTATCTATGTATACACGCCGAGCGGGTAGGGTGCGCTCTCTGACTGCTGCCACCAATGGGAACGAGTCGATCTCGTGCTCAGAAATAAATACATAATGCAGAAGAACTTTTTGTTAGTCGCGCTTAATTGGCCTCCTCCAATTCCGATGAGTTTTAATGATCGGCTTGATGAGTTTTACCCTTGCGCCGCGCTGGCGACCAAATAACCATGCAATTTTATGCCTTCGAGAGTAGAGTCTACGATTTTCGATGGGTACGCACTATTCTCCTACATCGAGATCCTTTTTCGATCGGATTCCTCTCGACTGGTGATGCTAGAAGCGAGACGCAGCCGAGACAGCATAAATATCACACTATGTATTAAAACTAACCAAATTTCTCTCGGAGACCGATTTTTGCGGCAAATGGAGAATTCCTCGTGTCCGCGAAATAACAAGATGGACCTCGTTAGTTGCGTAACGTGTAGAATCTGTTTTGCCGTCTAATTTACCGAATTCTATAGTTATCAATTGTTGTTGCTTTACAATTGCCGACGCGAGTGCTCGCTAACTTACGGATGACAGTGCAGAGAGAGAGAGGGAGAGAGAGAGAGAAAGAGAGAGGAGCGCGCGCTCGCGCACCGCGTGCATGTTGCCTTGAAATAATGCCTCGGAAAGTTTACGCTATGGTGAAACATGCTTACCCAGCCTGTTAGCGCGCATGACTTCCGCGGGGGGAGAGGGGGGAGGGTAGATCGATACCGTTTGTCTGTCGATAATCGTGCCCGTCGACGGATTTTCCATTGAACGCGGACACGGTGCAACGCTCCACGAAATTAAATAATTGAGTAACGGTCACGCCTAGGCGATAGACACTACGATTTTCGACGTGCCGACGCGGCGCTCAGCGTCGATCTTGCGCGCCATTTCCGGTCACTCGTTCTGCTGATCAGGTTGGAACTAATTGCTCGGAGGAAACCGCTCGATCTCATTGTTTTTCAAATAAGACCACTCGGAAGAACGCCTGGCCGAAATTCCTACGCCGCCCTCGAAACTTAATACGTGCCTGACCGACATCTTTTTTCCTGTTCTTCCTTACATTTTCACTGGGGGTTAGAAAGGTTCCATCCAAATTCTGACTTGCTACCAGGAATTTCAAATCATTCGCTATTTTGATATGTATTAGGCTGTCCCAAAAGTTTCTTTGAATAATACAACTAAAACATAAAGAAAGAACATGACGTGTTCGAATACGTAATGTGTGAATCTCTGGTATCATGTCAATGCACCGAGCAAATCAATTTTCTTACTCGGATAGTCATTTCGTATTTTCCATTGGCAATCGGGCGGAAGAACGGGCACAGGGCGGAGGTTTCCCTCGTATTCGCCGGATTGGTTTGTTCGAGCGGATTACGCGATTAGACGATTAGTCGATAGAGGGTCGTATGATTGACACCGCGACTGGAGTGTAATGAGAGAAAATCATTTCTGACCGGGTCGAGAACATCGCGGTCAGCCGACTGATGGGAAAACGAGGTTTCCTCCTTTCGCACATCGCTCGGTCCGCGCGTGATTCGTTCGACTCGTTGGAACAGTATGAATCTGGTCGCAACGAATCGTAACAGACAATCTAGACCACAACGCCGATAAAGGCTACAGTTTTGCCCGTGAGATTTGGGACTTTGTGAAATAAGTATAAGTATAATCATAATATTTCATTACAGTTTTAATTGTTAGCAAATTTTATTCGTTAGTAACACCTTGCTCCGATGTAAGAAGAACTTGCCTTCGACAAATACATGAAAAAATATAAAAAACCTATAACAATATTTTAATTTTAAGGTTAGAATTTTAAAATATAATAAATTTAACAATGTGAAATTAGTCGTTAGATATGAGAATATAGAGATATAGAAGACTCGAGTAATATTCATACATGTGGGAACACGCGGGAGCAAATGAAAACACGCAGACTGAAATTAGAATAACAATCGGAACACAGCCGAGACAATAGTTTCGTGCGAATTAAAATAATTCCAGCGACCACCAACGCAGGGTGACAACAACATTTCTGTGACAGCTTTTGGAGTAGAAGTTCTGAAAAGATTTTTTTATCCGCTTTTGTTGAAGAAGCGCTTTTCACCAGCGTCGTTGGACAAGGCTGTACGGGTAGACGCGAACTAAGTAAGTCAAGGCACACGAAGAGGACACCAGCCTGGAGTGAGAAAGAAAGCGGGAGGGTGTATCACTGTGAGGGTGCGTGCAGGTGAATCGTGACGCGTTTAAAAACAAAAAAGAAGAGGTGGAAAGAAAAAAAAAAATAGAGGAAGAAGGGGAAAAAATGAGAGAGGCGTCTCTCCGCGCCGAGAGTCTGAATTTTCCTACTTCTGACGGTGAGCACGCCCTGGCAGTGTTATCCAATTATTCTAAGTTGTTAAGGCGAGTTAGGGCGCTTAAGGGACTAAATTAAGACATTCCGCGCGACAAATCTCCCAAGAATCTCAATTAACTTCTCCCCGGGGGTGCCGGTACTTTAATTAACTGTTTAATTTCGTTTAATTTGCATTCGCAATTGCATAAGCCACCGAGCCAGCCAGCGCACCGGTCCTGCAATACTTTCGCGACAGATCAATTAACTGTCGCCGGCGCATATTTGATACGTCTCGCTGTCCACCACTTTAATTCTCGCCAACGCGCCGTTCATTTTCCTTCGAAAAAGTTGCAATATATTCTCTTTTTCTATTGGAATTTTAACGTTGCTTCTCAACGTCGACGGCCAACAGTAGACTGCCGAACTTTTTGAGAAATAAAAATTGTTTGCATCAACTGCAACAAACAAGGGTCAGAAAAATGCTCAAATCATCAATTCGAGGGTTGGGGAGGTAATCTTGAGCACGACATCCTCGATCCGATACGTGTCAAAATTAATTGCGAATAACTCGGATCTGTAAATTCGTACGGGAGGGGACGAGGACGTCGTGGCGAGGAGTCAGCAAGATTTCGCTGATCGAATTGAAAGCCACGAGACGGTATAAAATGCGTTTCGCCTCGGCAAAGGAGCGAAACCGCTTGCGGCGTTGCCCGGCTCGGCTCGGCCTCGCGGTATCAATATCGAGCGGCAAAAGGGGTAAATTTGAATTGCATCGGCTCTTGTACACGTGATCGCGCAAAATCGCGGCGCGTAAACGCGTCGTCGTCGTCGCGTCGGCGGACCCGATACCGCCTGCGAACCGAGAGCCGGTTCTTGTTCGCGAGTCTCTCTTACCCGGGTCCGCAGCCACTTTCCCGGAAACAAAGCCGGGCGAATTCATAATCCGCTAATTTGTTCAAGATTTTTCGCTCGAGTGCCGTCGCTTGCTTTGTCGCGAATCCATCGTCGAGGCCTGGGCGAGCGTGGGGACTCGCGTTCAAGCCGCTTTGAAGTACTAATCAGTATCGACCTGCGCCTACAGGCCGCACCCCTTATCCACTGCTTCCAGCATCGCCATCCGCCCACCCTGCTTCCAGCTTCGGGGTAGCCAGGAATTTCGCCCTTTTTTCCCCGAGACTTTCCTGACGGAAACCGTGAACGGCAGGGGCGTGACGGATCTGGATGAGAATCCTGTCGATCTTCGACCGATCTCCACCGCGCGTTTCAACCAACCCTTCCGATGTACCAACCGAAGGTAGCCAAGATTGTGCGCCAAGCCGAACGCGAATACCGTGAATTTTGTTGAGTTCCTGAGTGCGTGTTAATCTTTTGGGTCTAGAGGACTCGTAACTGAGGTCTGTAACAGTCTAATTCCATAGGATTGGAACATGAGTGCTGCTGAGACGCTTTTAGGCCTCCCTGTTTCAACGCTAGTACATGCGGTGGCTAATGCTGTGCAACATCAGAGTCTTTGTCAGAGAAGAAATTAATAGATATGCAATGATCGTGTAAGATGACAGCTAAGATTGTGCGACTTTGAAGTTTGTTCTAATCAGGAAATTAAAAGGTGTACAATATTCATATTTCAACCTTATTTACGGTCACGAATATACTCGTGTTTTTAAGTTAGGCTACAATTGTTAAAATACAAGACATTAATCTTGCATTCAAATGAAGAATAGTCTCTCACTGCACGGGCTGGTTTTGACTCCAAATCGCCGGTCAGCAGAGTGTTGAGATTGAAAGATTTTTCCACGAAGAATGTGCAGGATTCTACGATCTCAGAATGCCACGTTGATCGAATATGATAGAGGTTTATAGAGGAACATTTTCAGCTGGTAGACTTCCAATCGTCTACGTAGACTTCACTCGTATTTTCGGGCGGGTATCCGAAAATCTAGGAACCGCGTCGAGTCGTAAACTGTCCTCGGCTCTCCGTGGTAGCGATAAAGAATAGCAATCGCGGGCCCACGGAGCGTCTGGTGGCGCACCGTTCCAAGACCGTTTGCACTTTCCCCGTCCCCGGGATGAAAGGAGTACAGGGGAACAATGGCGTGCCGATTGTGCCACGTTTTACGGAATCGCTTGCAAAGATGTGTTACCGGGACGATACCGACGCGGTCGTGGAGAGAGGAGAAGCAGCGTGCGCCGCGTCGCGCCAGGGTGAAAGCGGGAGAAAGAGGGAAACGGCGAGGGGGAGTAGGGCGAACGTACACAAAATCGCTTGGAGAGGACAGACAGCGACCGAGGAGGGCATAAACGAGGAACAACGCCGTCGCGTGGCCGTGTGTGAGGGTGTAACGGAGACGGAGGAGGGAGAGCAAGAAAAGGACTGGACCGACGGGAGTGTGCAAGGAGACTTCTCAGGCGTTGATAGGCAATCTAGTTGATTGCCAACTTCAAACGAACCGAAAAAGCAGAGCCAGCCAAAGAGAGACCGAGAGGGAACCTGGGAGGAGGCAACAGAGCTAGAGAAGGAGAGAGAGAGAGAGACGAAACAGCGCACAAACCGTTGGAAAAGGCAAAGCTGCGACACCGAACCGGCTTGAATCTCGGAATTTTTAGACAATGCGATCGCAGTGGATCCTGCATCGCCGTTCTTCTTTCTTCCTTCTACCGATTAACGTCGCGCCCGGCAAATTGATCATTCGTAGTTAATCCTCCCACCGTCTGCCCCCTCTCCAATCGTTCCTCCAGCAGCCATTGTTGCGGTTTTTCGCCTGGACTATCGAATCCAGCTGAAACTTATTCGCGAACCTGCGATTTGATACGCGATTCTACTAGAATACCTCTGTTTACTCTCCGCATTCTTTGTTGTATCAGCTTGTCCGAAAAGTTTCGCAATCAATACACGTTGAACATTGTTACATAATACCGCGATTATCTTTTCGCTGATGTTTTAATTTCCGAGTTTCCTTTTGTTTGACCACGTTGTTCGCTGTATGTGGAAGAACTATTCTGAATATGCAATTTGCCTAATTCATTTTTTCTTAGAACACTAAGTCTATTGATACGTTTCTTCTCATCTTTTGTCTCCTTTCTCTCATGTTTTCATTGATAGTTCTTCCAAAAATTCAGGTAGAAAATTTTGCGTAAACACACGCTATCTACTAATAAGCTATAACAATTTGTGTCTTTGTTTATGCATACACAGATCCAAGAAGATTTGTTTAAAAAATACATTCCCAACCCTGTAAATCCGAATTTCGAAGAAAAGAACAAATAAATACACAACGTCGGAAACTTTTCCCGGATTCGACCGAAATATACAGAATCACAACATTCTGTATACGCCAGTGTACGCCGCCGGGATGAAAAGAGTTAAAGTTTGTTGGAAAGATCCGTGGACGAATTTGTAATCGACAATTTAAGGGTTGGCGAAGCAGTTGCAAAATCAATGTTGATTGGCCTGGCGACAGCGAAATTTGTTAGCCCGGTGAAGTGTGCAAACAAGTTCCGAGGCTTCTTGCCCCGGATTTCGGCGCAGGAGGGTCCATTATGCGCGAAGAACAAAAGACTCGTGATCGACGAGCGAGCCAGACAGCCATACCAGCCCCGTTTCAACCAGGCGCGCGGGCCCAGGACGAATTAGCAGCGTGACGACGCGCAATCGATCCCACGGCGATCGATATAATTTATTATCGGGAGAGAATCGAGCACAGTTGGCCGTGGCTGTGCTCTCGTCTTTAAGTCTGGCCAAGATTTAAGACAAAAAGGGACGAATGAAGTGCGCCAAATAAATGCTGTACTGTAAGACGAGGTGCCAGAGTGACGTTTGAATGGAAGGGCAGATCCTTTGTACTGCACCGGGAACCCGACACCCGAAAATCGTTCTCAAAATTCGTTCTACCGAATGAAATCCACGGCCACGCCGCGCCGTCGTCGTCACACTGTCATGTCGCGCTGATTCGCCACTTCGACCAAAAATATCGCCTCAGTCTTTGTCATCGTGCGCGCAAACTCTTCGCATTGTTACCCCCATTCTCTACATCGCATATGAAAAATCGAACACGAAAATATTAAGCAAAGACGTTCATCAATGAACTCGGAGAACTATTTTTACACAGTTTGTTGCAAGCAATTTGGGTCAGTGATCGAAAAATAATTCGTCATTTGTTTGCAAACCGCAGAGAAAGCGATCGCGTCAATAATTTTATAAACACAAGAAAATGAAATCTACGTATGTATCTGTTCGAAGAGATTTTTCGATTGATAATGTTTTTTAAACAATGGGTTGCAGAGTGAAAGGCGAAGAGAAACGGATTCTCACGAGGCGTGGAGCGACACGGTGACTCCGTGCAGGTTGAGAACAGTTTGCCGGAGTGCGGCCATTTTTACGTTTTGTCGAGGCTCTTTGTGTTTTGGTGAGACATTGCAGGTCTGCCCAACACTCAACTCATTATACCACTAATTATTCATAACGTTGGGGATTATTCTGACAAAAATATTCAATTCCCACAGTGCAGTCACCCCAGAGCGGGAGCGCGCGGAGGCCTGCCCTCTTTCTTTCCCTCGAGTTCTTCCCTCTCCGTCACCATCTAACTGACGCTAACACGCCGGACGCAAATCGTTCAGTCGATTGTCCTCCGTCGGCGTCTTCGTCGGAGTTGTCGCGGGAGTCCCGATAATTAAACGTCCAATTTCTCGTTCGCCGGTGTCGCATTACGGCCTATCGCAAACACAGACTCTCGTGCTGTTTGTCCACGAAATTCGATTTCCACGGCGCGGCGCGCGGCGCGCGGCGGGGTCAGCTGCGTCTGGCCCGTTTCCCCGAAAAACGGGTCCCGAAACCCTCACACAATGGAATTTTCGCGCGTGCACATACAGAGAGACAGCGACAAAGGTGCGCGTCGATTTTCGGTAACACGATCTTGAGTGGCTCTCTGTTAAGCGATAGCCGTAAGTGGCACGTTAAGTGCTCGTTTCACGCCGGGGCGACGATACGCCTATTAATTTACTTCACCGTTCCTGACGCCGAGGGTCGTTCGTTCAGACGAGTCGGAAGATTGAAACGCAATCCCGGTGATTGCCGATCAATGCGTTATTACGGCGCATCGGTGCGTCGTTAGCCCTGTCTGACTACGCTCAGCAACGCGGAGGCCAGTGAAAAGGTGCCGGTGAAACATTGAGTCTTTAGACTTGCTCAAGGATTTTTTCTAAGAGCGCAATCCCCTTGAAAAGACGCCTTTGAACATTTTCCTTCTGGATATTCTCGTTTCCAATTAGTACTAAATAGAAGGCAAGGTAACGAGTGCAAACACGACTGTATATAGTTTAGTTAAAATGGTTAAAATTGTAAGCCAGAAATCTATGGAATCGTGCCAGATAGAAATAATAACAGCTTCATGCAGATTTAAGTCGCCTAATTATTGGATAAAATTATACGTGTCGCGTATCACAAACAAGTCTCTAGCTCATCGGGCAGTTAGTTTAAAATCAATTGCAAAATTTGTACCGAACGAACAAACCAAAAAACAAACAGACAGACAGACAAGAAAGCATGGTAAAATTGGGTCTTTCGCGGATTGATTAACGGGACTGTGATAAATTGTAATGAAGAAATTTCCAGAATCGCGGCAGATAGAAATAATAATAGCTACCTGGAAGTTTAAGTCTGATGTCTGAATATTTATGTTGCGTATCATGAAAATGTTTTTAACGTTCGCGTATCGATCATCGTTATTGTTGCAGAGTGTTGTTGTTGGCAGTGAACCGCGAATTACGGAGTTGAACCGAACATCCCCGTTCCTTGGTAACACATTCACAGAGCAGCTTCGAAACTTTCTAGCGGCGGTGTATATTTTAATTGGTTTCTCGAGGGGCTTTATTCGCGACCAGTCGCGGAGTCGCCGCTGCAAAGGAGTTTTAAAAAGGAGTTTCGCGGCTGTGCGGCGCGGTGTGTAGGCGGCTAGGCCGGCCGTTTGAAAAGTTCAAGTCACTTTCATTGTAAATTTCGCCGTCTAGATGCGCGGGGTTAACGACTCGGAGGTTGGCCGGGCCGATCCTTGTTCCCCCCGTGAACAGGGTCCGTTTCTTCGGCGGCCAAGATGTAGGTCTTAACGAACGTGTAAGATTGAAAGAAGTGGTTGCTCGTTACTCGGCGACAATACCGGGCGCCACGGTTTGTGTAAAATTAATTATTAATTCTTCTTCGGCCAGCGGGGGCCCGCTGAAAGAAACAGTTAGGAGGCTCCGTTCGCGGAATAAATGGTACGGTTCTAATTGTCGCGGGACAATGGGGGCCACGTCTCGCGAGTGAAACGACGTGACGGAGGAAACAATGTCATCTTAATCGTCATCTATAAATAAGCGGGGGCCGAGGTTTAATGATAATGACCGCGTCACGCGTCGCGGCACCGTCCGCCTCGGCGATACGCCATTCGCTGGAAAGAAACGGTGAGAAAATTTGCATCCATAAACGATTCGCCGTCGAGAGAGAGACGGCCTTTCTCTCTTCCGGGTAGAACGTTAATAACAGCTTCGCGCGTTACCTTTTCGACGGAACGGGCTCCGGTCGGTAAAAAGTCTGCCGGTAAATCGAGAATTAATTGATTATCGCTACGTTCTTCGGCTCCCATTTGACCCATTAGTGTTTCAATTCCTCTAATACAATTTTTTGGATCGAGTTCTCGAATTGCTAAGTATAATTCGTATTAGAACGGTACAAGAATAACGATGCAAAAGATTGTCTCAAATATACTGAGCTCAACCGAGGACCGTAGCAAGCTTAATACATCGACTGCCATATCGTATAAATTTTCGTTGCGTTGCAATCGCGTAAATTGAATAAAAGTTTCACAAACTAAATTATTTGCGAGAACAATGTTATTCTTGTTACTCTGGAGGTTGTAACACAAAGAGTTTTATAAGGATGCAGGGGTACACGAAAATGTTTCAGGATGTTGATTGGATAGGTAGGCCGCGAATTTGCCCGTTTCCGCGAAGAAATTTGTCGACGCTAATTTCGTAGAAGTTCGAAAGAAAGAAATTTCGAAAGTACCGTTGCAGTGCCAGGCAGAAACAGGAAGCGTTCAATGCCCGTCCTGAAAGGAGCTTGGATTGCCCTTGGATTGAAAGGAAAGGATTGAACGCTTCTCTCGGTTTCACACCCTGCGTGTTGAACTCGATCCCAACTCTAGAAACAACGTCAGCCAAAAAACATTCGTCCCGAGTATGCGAGGTCGCGAGTCCTATTTCATGCTAGGACTACAATCACTATGTATGTGGTACCGTGCTTCATTCCCTCGAAGCGGGTTTCAACGGTACTCTGCCCAACCAGAGCACTGTAAACTCTGGTACAAAACATTCTTCATACCTTTTGCACTAATTTCCATGAAAATTCATGTAGAAGGGACGAACAATTCAGCCGTTTCATTCAAAGTAACTCAATTATAATAACTTATATTAACTTATAATAACATTTATTATGGCTTAGATAAAGCAAACCTAACATTTTATAGAATTTTTTTTGATCGGCATCGTTCGATATCTGAGTGTGTGCTTCAGGCCAAAGTGTTCATCCCTTAAGCCTATTTACGTTCTACGTCGAGTGAACATTGATTCTCATAAAACCATTTACTTATTCGACTAATTTACATTACTAACCTACTTAGAATAATTAAGTAGTATTGTTCCTACATACCATGTAATTGTGGCATTATCGATGAATGTAAAGTTACATTGTATGATGTAGCGAGTTCTGAAATAAAAGAGATAGAACTCTCTAGATCGCAGAAGGTTAAATCGATATCATTTTGCGTTCTCTGTTTAAACAAACAGATGTTTAACCCTCGAACGACGGACCTTTTTTATAAGTATATAATTGACGATACTTAGGAACGTTTAAAGGTTTAGCGATTTGAACATCTTTCAAGCTGAGGGCTCGTGGACACCCCCGCCCCCTAGTATTCTTAGGGTTAATCTCAAAGAGTGCGTTCAGAAATGGGTTAGAAAAGGATGCGTAAGGATTTGAATGGTTCTGACCACTGCTGCTGTGAAATCGTCGAAAGTATCTGCTTTGTGAGGTTTAAATTGCTTGCAACACAAAGAAGACGTCGCACAGTGTGGTGTTTGACTCGAAAATGGGGAAAAACTATTCTTGCTGTTACTTAGATTTAAAGATATAGTATAGCGAGTCGTTCAATTCGTATTAATGTCAGCTACATTAACTTTTTATTTAGAAAATTAAAAGGACCCTTATTGTTCGTTTAAAAAATTTTCCGATTTTTTTTATTGAAATTTGTGGCCCTCCGAGTACTGATCAAGCTTTATTTGAAACATTTTATTCTTAGGTTATCGGAAGGTAGATTATCAGACTATCGAAATCGTAAATTTATGCCTTATTCTAGTAAAAAGAGTAGTAAAAAAATCTTTAATGAAGTCTTAACATCCTAAAAAAGATAACTGAACTATTGATTATTTGCAAATATTGATAACTATGCCAATAAGTACCACAAGAAAATGAAAATTGTTGGAAAATGTAGTGTAATACTTACCTAAAAAGTATCCACACTGTAAAGAACTACTCAACTCTTTTAAAACACATAAAAATTACTATTAAATGTAAGGGTGCCTTATAATGATCGAAAAGGCAACGCATGCTATAAAAATGACCAAAAAAAATGTAGTACACTTTTCATCATCATTTAACAACATTAGATAATAATAAGATTTACAGAAAATATTCCTTATTTTCGTGTCAAATATCACAGTGTGCGTCGTGAGAAAGCAGGTCCAAAGTACCAGTCTAAGTTTAGACACTGCCCTAAGATCTGTGTATAACACGTTGACTGCTGTGATGGTCACTGGTGACCAAAACGATTGTCATAAAATTAGTAACACCGAATATGTCGATTTATTCGTTCTGGAATGAACCAAAATATAGCGTAAGACTGAAACTTCCTTATCAAGCAACTAATAATAGGTATTAGTAACTCGGATCGTTTATACAAATGAAATATTCAAGGGTTGTGAGAAATACACGAAATATCCGCGGCAGTGAACGTGCTAACGGATAACGTCTGATGGCGTTCAAGATTCTTGAATTCCGGGGCAGAAGCTAGTGTCGGGGGCGTTAGGTGTCGAATCATCGGAGGCCAATTAGGAAAGAAGCAACGAGACTATGGACTCACCATGGGGTGGCGTGTGCTGAGTCGGACTGTGCTGATGATGATTCGCGGTGACGGCGGTGCCCGGAAGTACGTGCTGCGCGTGTGCAGCCGGATGCACGTTGACGCCGGCAGGCGAGGCCGGAAGTTGTCCCGGTTGATGTACCTGATGATGAGGTACATGGTGGGCCGGGTGGGGGTGGGGCGGCGGCAGGAAGGCAGCGGCGACGGCCGCCTGCGCATTCAGGTAGGCCATCCGCGAGGCCGTGAGGTTGCCCAGATTCCCAAGATTCCCCAGATTGCCCAGATGGTTCGTCAGGCTGGGCATATAGTCCCATAGTTTGTGATGAGGCGCCGCTGGCGCGTACGAGACCGCCGAGACGCCGGCCGGCGGCGATGCCTGGGGTGAGCCCCGATCGGTGCCGCTTCCGTTTCCGGCGCCGTTCAGGCCCAGCAGCTCCTGGATCGCGAACGGCGATCGCTGCGGCATCTTTGTACTATCCTCGACGATTCTGCTCCGTTCAAAACAACATCCTCCGCTCGTCTAATCTCGTTAATCGGTGTTCTCGTTTGTGGCGTTGTCGACACCTCTAATCGGTCTTGATCACCGACCACCAGCAATCGGATTGGTAATGCTACTCGTTGCGTTTCGATTACAGCGCGGCTGCTACTTCACCTCCTCCTCGGGTCACGCTTCCTAGGAACTATCTTCGCGGTGCTAACGTTCGGCTACTTCGAACGGCGCGGCGACGATTTATAGTTTATATTCGTTGATCAATTCGGGGTGTTTGATGCACGGAGACGATGATCGATCGAGGGGGCACACAAACAGGAAAGAACAATGCCTGTGGCGCGGCTAGGCCCTGGCATAACGGTGAACGGGTCGCGTCGTCCGACGGTTAGCGACGCTTCCAATGTCCTCGACGTGGCTCGATGTCGGCTTCTCTGGACTCCGGGATTCTAGCGTAGGCCCGTTCGCAGAGCCTCTCTCGGTTCGCAAAAATATACAAGCTAGTTCGCACGGAAAGAGAGAAGTCGGAGGTTGTTGGACCCGCCGGCCGTCCTAAGTGTTCTCATAGATCTCCATCATTGGGAACGCCTCGAATGGGGATAATCGTTAAGCGGCGTGGATTTATGTAGTGGTTAGTGCGACGTGTTTTCGATTAATCTTCGTTGTAATGAATGAAGCTTGCTTGTCCCGTCGTGGCGAGAGCACCTCTCTCTCTCTCGGGGCTCTGGCTGTCGGCGAGCGACGGCAACACGACAGCGACGTCTCCGGAAACAAAACGGCTCTTCTCGTTCCGTCGATCGAGCAAACACCCCTTTCGTTTCGCTTTCACACTCGAGAACACAACAATCTACTGTTTATCAACTACGCGTCTAACTAAGTGTCACACTGACTGTCGTCCGAGTCCGTCTTCGTTGAGTGGATGTTTTCGTTGTGATCAGGTACAGATTCCCGCCGTTCCTCGCTCCTCGACCAACCGCCACGCCGGTGCAGTCGCCTGGTGTCCAGCGAACCCGTTCGACGACAATTAGAACATTATCTCCGCCCTGGAATTCTATTCAGGCTCCCGATAGCACGTGACGAGCTCATTCACCGAACAAAACTCTCCTCGGAGGCTTAGCGATGCGCGCGGAGATTCGTGGAACCGCTTCCTTTCATTCTACTCGCGCGGGGATTGAATTTCAAGGGCAACAGACTCTTCCTGGGCACGGCGCGCTGTTTCCTCCAACGAACCAGAAACGCACTGGCGCAGAGACTTGTGGAACAGACCTCTCTCCTTCTCCTACTCCGGGGGGATCGCGGGAAAACGTCGATCAGCTAACTCGGCCCATCGGCTGGCCAGATCCTTCCGATCGTCCTCTTTCGTTTCTGTTCACTGTGAGTCTGACTCCTGGGTCTTCATGGGTACAGAACACGGAAAACTCGTTCCACGTAGCACGTCACGGGACCCGTCGGACTCGGCTAACTCCACATCCGCCGACAGGGTATCCTATACTCGATGATCGGACCAGTTGTGCACCGCGTGGACACCGATCCCTGACGATCGCCAACCGCTTTGACTCGAGAGACTCCACTCGGAGGAAGGGGATTTGCAAAGACGTACCACGGTGGAAACGTGTGTGCGTCCAACTTGTTCGGGATTCTGTCCCGGTACGATGACGTCTGTCTGTCGTCGTGGCGCAACCGTGTCGTCGTCGCGGCGATGGGCAACTGAGCTGTCGAGCAGCACGGGGTTGCTCGACTGCGCGACGACCAACGAAGAAGGGAAACCCCCGGGGGCGGTTGTGCGCCGTACACGCACCCACACACGCACACACCCCGTCGCGGAGGGTGGCGTTTACCCAACCCACACACCACCTCCGAGTACAACTTTTGCCCCCTCCCCCTGGATCCCTTCCCCTGCGACACCGCCTGCCTCCCTTTCTGCCCGGTGCACACGCGAACCCCACCACCCGGACCCTTCTTTTCTGCACTCGTCGACCCCTCGGCGACAAAGGCGCCTCCGCTACTTTGCGCGCCGACAGTGGCCGTCTCGCTTCGCGGATTGGTCGGTTTTTTGAGACGGCCAGCCGGGTAGACATAGCCCTAGTTACCAGCGGGAAGGTGGGGTCTACCGAAGTCGACGCCTCGAACGGCTACGCCTACGACAGACCGGTTCACCACGGGGAAAAGATCTCGTTCCCGGAGAGAGGATGCCACCGAACAGGTCTACCGCCTGAACCGCGCATTTTCGATCATTGATCTGGCACTACGGCTTCTACGTAGCACCGCGCCACGTCGCGATATCGACACGTACCGATTGCGGTTTTATGAATATTGTTTCAGCTTCTCGATCAAAAGCACGACTGCTGTATCTCCAGGTAGGTACCTCTAACAAGAGCAAGAATAATAAATCCATAGAAATATGAAAAACATCTTCGGTGTCGAGGATTAAGCGTTGTATATCGCCGGCTACCCTGAAGAAGGTATAGCGAAACAAAAATTATTAGTAATAAAAAGGTTGAATAAATATCGCAAACTTCATCCAGTGCTAAGTGATGCAAGTCCTCGTAACTTTTGCAATACGGGACGATTAATTTGCGCAAAAGTTTGTTTGCGTCGGTGGAACAATCGTACCTCGGGAGGATCATTCTCGCAGGAATTGTGGCGTGGTGAAACCGGCTTTCGCCCAGAGGCTTTATTAACGGAGTGGGAGTGGTCTCGGCACCGGCCAATCAGAAAGCGCCACTTTCAACCCTCATTGGCCGGGACGTAAATCGATTTATCACTCAACCCGTCTGCGTCCGACAGGGGAAACACGCCCTTAAGGCCGTCCGGCTTAAGGTCGACTCTTCTCGGTTCCCTCTCGCGACGCTCAACACCGCCAATTCCACTTGGGGAAAAGGTGGTGGCGTTGATGGTGGTGGCGGGCCCAGGTGGCGGGGGTGGCCCGAACCAAACGCAGAAAGGGTGTGGAAACTCCTGATCTCCGGCGGCGAGTATTCCGATAGTGTCGGAGGGAATTTTTTCGAAAGACTCCCGGCAGTCCCCCGTCCTCGGATCCGCGTTCCGAAATTGAGCCATTTTCCGAAACGAGGATTTTCCTTCGCCCCTGTAGCCGCCGCGACGCCTATCCGCCTATTCATCCACCACCACGGGGCTCATTCTTCCTCCTGGACATTCTATATCTTCTCCATGATCCCGCTTCTTTGAATCTCTTGTCTTCGAGACGAAGCAAATTGTCTTCGATGGGAACCCCGGATTGGACAATGAGCGACGTCTGCTTCGAGCTGTTTCGCCTCTCTTTATGACAAATCAGGGTCTAACCGAACCACTGCTCCCACGGAATCATAAGCGAATCCTCGCGATGATGCCGAAATTTAGTTGCTCACTAAATTTTAGTAAAAGTCTTCACTTTTAATTATTACTCTCAAAAAAAAAGATCGAAACAATTTTTGCTGTACACAATATGTTTTCCTTCGTTTAATCCCTATACTTAGCTCTTCAGCGCACAATTTCTTTTCTCAGGAAAAATAGGTACATCTGGTCCACTGATAAGTATGCTAAACACAATGTTTGTCCTGGTTTGTGTTTAAAAACGCTTTTAAATTCGTAAATATCGAGTTGGAAAAGTCTTTTAACGTTTTAATGTTCATAGGTAGGTTCTCTTTCGTGAATGTGTGCTTGCAATATTTTTATTTGGCGCTATTTTTGCGAACATAGACCACCCTGCAATGCCTTTAGTTTGTTCTAACGTTTATTCTTGCAAATAATATCGTCTTGCAGTGCCCTTATTTCGGTCTAACATTTATTTTTGCAAATAAGGTGAATATTCTAAAGATACAAATCCAAAGACTTTGTGGCCAACCTAATGGAAGTTAATTTGAGTACCAGAAGACAGGATAACGATCAGAAACGACAAGGATTAATTAAAAAGAGGAGCAACCATGCACGGGAAATCACGAGCTCGACCAAACGCTCCGCTGAGAAACTTATCTGATGATTTTTCCGCGGAAGGAGAACCGTCGCGCGTATTTATCATTCGCATTTTCAGATGAAAAGCGCCACGACACGTGTACATTTACGCCTGTCCAACATTTGCCAGCAATAACTCCAAAGAAGCATAATACCCGAAGCTGAGATAGTCTTTTTATCGGCAAAAAAAGCTCGCGCAGCTTTCCATTGCGAAGGAAAAAGGAGGGAGACAGACGCGGGGATTTCGCGCGCGGAGCTTTGTTTCAGTAAAATACATCTCGGAGCTCCTGCGTTCATCTTCTCGGCCAAGGAAAAGTATAAGAGCAGCCTCTTCATTTCCAACCCTTTCCCGTTTGTTGCTTGTATCGAGAAATTAATGAACGTTTCGAGCCACGCTTTATTGGACAAAGTTCCTTTCGAGATAGACAATTACTAAATTTCTTCGCGCGACACTGTTCGCTATGCTTTTTAATCCGGTTGCCGTAGCATTAAACGCTGCTTCGAAACTATCCCTTTCGCTGGCGAAAACATTTCATTTCGTTGTTGCGAAGCAGCAAACAAAACCTAACTTTTCTCTAAACAAAACTTCTTCATTAAATTTAGCACCGTTGTAATCATCATATTCTTTGTTATTTTAATCTATCATATGATGAGTTTTTGCATTTGTAGCAAAATTGAGAAGATGAAATTCAAAATTGTTGAAAAATTTTTAAAATTGAAGATGTGAATATACGATTTCTTGCGGTCAATGCAGACAATTTTTATGTAGCATAAAGATCCGCAGTCTAGTTATTTTTCATACAGTATCCCTTCTGCTTTGAAAATATTCGTTGACTTGGAACAGATGTCGCGCCAGGAACTGACAAATATTTGATGGCTATTGGGTGTAGTATGTATTTTCGGGACATATATCTTATTTAATTTCCGCGTAGCAAGTGTTGTCGTCAAGATAGATCGAAGGAGACTAATGGTACAGGTAGAAATACCGACGCTATTTATATTTATTACCACAAATGAGAACTGAAAGAACAGTCTATATTGACATTTAAACCGAGAGAGACGTTTGTCCGACAGAATTCTAAACGAAGTAGCAATAAGATAACAATTGTATAAATATATATCGGTAATCATATCGTTAAATGCATCTCTACTCGGGACCCGCGCGCGAGATCGTTTCCCGATCGCGTAACTCGCGTCTCCGCGGTAAAAAAGAAAGGTGAGAACATCTGCCAGGCGTTAAGTAGCGCGGGACTCGCGAAACTTGGTAGATCCCTCAAATTGCAATTACTGGCGTCGCGCGGGGAATTTCGATGGATCCGAGAAAAATGCTTAAAACCGGCGAGAATCTCGGCCGTTCGCTGCCACGCCAAGAGGAACAGGGGTCGCTCCCGCGAGATTAAGTCTTTCTCTGGTGCTTAACTTAACGGATTGTTGCACTTCACTAAATTCACCGTATTGTGCCACGAAACACGGTGGCGAGCGTCAGCCAGCTAGCGAGCACAGAAGCGCAAATATCTTCATCGGACGAAATCGCGAGGCCTTAAGCCTCCTTCAGCGGGATTCCAACCGACGACGTGGAATCGCGACGACGAACGACGATTTTTTCCCTCTCGCGGGAATACCGCGATGATAATTTGCAATATTTGCCGTGACATGTCGCCGCGAACACTCGGGGACGCAGCTGCCACAACCTTCTTCCGAGATCCTCGAACGTCAGAGCCGCGAATCCGAACCCGTGGACCGTCATGTTGACGCTCGTTAATCCGCGAGCCTCTCGCAAAACGATACCTGTCGAACACTTCTGTTACGAAAGTATGTAATCATTCATTATATCCAAAATTCAGTCGATCATCTCAACACATTATTTTCGATGCACTGAAATGGTCAAGGAAAGAAGGAACTTTGTTATTTGATCTCTATTCCTTGCTATTGATGACGGAAATGTCTATTTTGCACGAAGACCCGCATTAGGGAATATGGTTCTTCTTAAAATGAATAAATTATGACATTTATACTTTATATTTAAATTTACACAATAATATTCCTACTTTATTTTTATCATAGGGAATTTTTGTAGTCGGCGAAAGAATATTTTTAGTGTTATCTCTGCGTTTTATGAACGGAGGACTCGGAATAAACTTGAGTACAAACAACAATAAAACTAAACCGCTATGAATAATCGTTTACCCAGACTGATCGGCTTCAGAACCTTTCAAATGATCTGTGGAACTGGGAATATGGGCAAAGATCTATTACCAAGAATTTATTAATCCCACTTAATTTGTTTCGTTCTCTAACACGTCGGATTGACACGGTAGCTGAGAATATCCGAAAAACGCAAGAAAGCTCAGGGGTCCAGGGAAGGATATTGTATTGCTATTATTTCGGAAAATTCGCTGGCACCGAAACGGTAGGATTCGGACAGCGGCAGTTACACGGTAATAACGCGAAATTTCGAGGTTCCCGGAGCATTGCTACTAATTTCATATTTCCCGGCTACGCTCGTCTCCAATTTCCTCTCGTACGGGATAAATGATCTCGACTACTATCGTAATTAGATAAATTAACAGAGCGTGAGTTGAGGCGGCGCGGCTCGGCGGCGTGTGCCCGTGCGCGCGGCGCACATGCACGCGCTTCCAACGAGAGCGGTTTGAGGTCTAGTTATCCGGGACTAGGATCGCTGCATGGTGCATCGACTAATTGTAAATAGCGCAGGGCCCACGAAATAAATGCTTGTTTGCGGGCTAACCAAAGGAATTTAATCAATTCGCGACGCACGTCTGCCCGGAACAATGCATACAGCAGCGCGAAAAAGTTTAAGACAAGGTCAATTACAGCTTTGATATTGCGCATTATATACATACTACTTTATCATACTATCAGATAACTACGTTGTGATCTGTCATATTGTAATAATGCAGATGTACGTTTCACCCTTATGATCTCGAACGTTTCGTTCACGAACCATCAACAAAATCAATGTCTGCGTCAGTAGAACCTTCTAACTGGCTATGATGAATTAACATTCGTGTCAGCTATCGCTTGTCAACAAGTTTTCAGAGTTTCATCAAAGAACAGCGGATCTTTATGCAAAATAAACATTTTTTACCTGATTTGCAACACACTGGAGGGACGTGGAGATTTATTTGCTTTCTTGATATGTTTAAATTCTTTTGGAAGAGACGCGAAAGTGGCGGAGATTTAAAACCACAATGTGTTTCACTCGTTATTCAATATGGGAGACTTGGTCCGATCATCGTATTGATGGAATTATGCAGACATATTTCCATTATGTTCTTCATAAAAAATGAATAATTACTTTCTCTTCTCCTTATCATCTTAAACTATTGTCCGCAACGGTACACTCACTGCTGCTCTTCTGTCGTTTCTCCATTTTCCTTTCGCGTCGACCAACCTTTCTCTAAGAAACTTCTAAATGACCCGAAAGTTTCGCGGAACGGCAGAACTTACGTTTGCCGGATAGTTCGTTCTTATATCCTGTTCGCTTTTTAATGGTAACATAGAAAATTCTTGTGTTGGAACGCAGCTCGTTTGACGCACGTACGAGAACACGAAGTTAATTAGTCTTTTATGTCACTTACTTGTCGCTCTCTTATCTATTCTTATGATAGTTACATGAACCTCAAGAATTTACGTTAATTAACCATAACCTACGACGGAGCCAAATTATCGTTTTCGTGATCTTTATGACTACGCATTTCATGCATTTATGACAAGAATGACTTGCTGAAATTTAATACAAGGAGATTTAAAACATGGAGACATTGAAAGAATTTAAGAATGTCACTGTAATTGTCTACAGCTTATTAAAATTGTTAAAGAAGAGATGGAAGGTCTGTATAGCGTGCCTTGTTAGTACCAGAAGACGTTCGAAAATAAAGAAGCGGGTTTGAAAGGGAATAGCAGGGAGCTTGATCGATGCAAAATGCCCTTAAACGAATTTCTTAAACCCGATTTCGCGGAAGAGGCCCACTTCCATCGTCGATAAACTGTGCCCATCGTCGCGGCCGTGCCTGCCTACGGGTCTCGTGAACGAAAGGATCTCATTGCTCCGGAAATCCTCTTTTCGCGAACATTTTCGCCGAGTCCTGCAAAATTGTTAATCCGAAGCTTTTCCAATTACACGGCCTGTCCTCGTTCTCGGCCGCTTCTTCAACCTTATCCCCACTCCTCCCGGCCCCCGACTTCGTCGAAGCCCCTTTTCCCCCTCGCCTCTCTCTCTCTCTCTCCCTCTCTCTCTCTTTCGGCTCTTTGTAAGCGAAAATACTCAATTCGGACGTTAAATTCAATTACAGCATTCCTGATTAATCCTAAGTATCCTTTTCCGAAGGAAGAGAGCCGGGGCTCTCCTCGCTTTCCTATCGGCCCGGTGCTCTCTACCCCTCCGCGAAGATTCTCCATCGAACGAGCTGGATCTCTTTCGGCTTAGTCCCGGTCCTTCGGTTGAATAACTGTTGCGAGCGGTATGACGCCATTAAAATCTGCTGAGACCAGTAAATACAGGTGGCACACCGTGGACGACCCGCAAGCATGGGATTATTAACGATGGATATACGAAACTCCGTGCTGATCGCGAAGTCGGTAATTATCGATACCGTGGAGATGCTCGGCTGTGTCAACTCGGCAGCTGGCTCGCGAGAGTGTCGTTCCAGAAAGTATCAATTTCACTGTTTTCTCACTGTGCAACTATGGCGTCGAACCATCGCGATCGAACGTGCTCGTGAGGTACGTACGTTTATCTTCTTGCGTCTGGTTAAACTGTGATACTTACCAAGGACTAGGTACTTGCTGTCGATTGTGTTCGGTGACAGTGGACTCGCGAAAGCTATTAGATCGTTGCATATGAAATAAGTTTAAACAAACATAATTTTCTCTAAATAAAACTTACTGATTCATCATTACTAGACTGCGGATTTTATGCACTTCTGACAAAAAGTGGAGTGGAAGTAATTAGAAAACAGTACAAACGTACAGATGATTTAAGAACGTCCATATGTTATTTTCAATTTATTAAAATTGTTAAAGACAGGAAGAAATTTTCATACGGTTCCTGTGTACTCTGATTGTCGAAGACAATTTTAGAGTAGGCGTCATGTGAAACAGTGAAAACATTAGAACGATTTTAAACACATTAAGAAAGAAAATAAATTCATTTGAGTTTGTTGCACATCAGGTAAAAAATTTTTATTTTGCTTTAGTTGCTATAGTAACTGACGATTAGTTCTCTCCTAAATAGGAAATTTCTTTTCGAGTAACTATGAGGTAACGAAAAACTAAAGTGGAAGTCTCGTTTCTTACACCAATTTCTAAATAATCTGTCTCCAATTTTGACATGGATTTTCTTGTACTCACAGCCTTTTTTAATTCCAATCCTTCAATTAGAATATCAGAAAAATAGACTTATAATAGTCAGTTTCAACACGTCATCTTCTTGTAATTGACACATTCGCTACCAGCACTCATTTCAGCAACAGCCTCCATTCGAATTGTGTGTATTAAATTTAACGAAATATTGCTGAAAAGTCAGCAACACCGATAGTATCAAAATTCGAAGACATCCACTTGTATTCGAGTCCGACCTTACGAATGAAAAGTGATAGAAGCATCTATTCCGTTAATTCGTGTTCTTCTTGCATCGAGAAGGCAGTATTAGCACCAGGGCGCATTAATCCAATAATTTATTAACGGTTGCCGGTGTTTCGTGGTATTCGGAGGTAAGGAACGCGGACCACCCAGGGCTCGTCAGAAAGACGACAAGATAATTCCTAGCTCTCAAAAAAGTCAGCCAGTCATCGCCTCTAACTGGTAGTCCTTCTCTCTTAATCTTCGTTCCATGAGCCCTCGAGTATCCGCGACCACTCGAGCTTCTCACAATGCTGTGGCCGGCGCCGTGGTATCTCATTCTTAGTTCTCTGGATAGATGCGTTGCATTAAACGCGTCTAAATGACGCGCGGAAGTGCATTCTCTTGCGAGGAGCTTCGTGAGCCGGGGGAGAGCCGCGCCAAGAAAATGCGTGCGTTCCTTTCTACTCGGGGAGATATCGCTGATTGCGCCTACAGTTTTATCGGAATCTGTCGAGCCGTAACAGCAGTATTGATTACTGAAGCATTACGAATTGTAGATTTATTGATACCAATTCCACTTTTTGCATTTTTGAAACTGAGGAAACGACATTTTATTTTTATCTTGTATACTTTTTGGAGCGAATTATCTTACCCTCTTGACAACAATTGTAAATTATCTCTGCAATATTTTTACTGCGATTGAGTGATTTGACAGATAGACACGGTTTTGCACAGACGTTGCCAGCAATAATTCATTTAAAATGGAATTTAGGAAATTCGAAACCTGTCGCAGCTATTCCGACTGTCACGAATAGTTCATATAAATATTTTTTATCTAGAATTTACAAATGTGCGAGGATAGATGTCAAGGTGGTCGAGGAAACCATCTTGACGGCAGTGATTAGGCGCGATCACGAGGTCCCAGAGCGACGTGCGAGCAGGCGACTAATCATCCCTGTCATTTCCCAACGGTAGTCGAGCGACGGAGTGCGAAACTTTCGAAAATCTAGTTGATTTTTCCAAAATCTCTAGTGATTTTAGAGGTTCGTTCGACGGGCAACAGATGGCAGCATGCATCTAGTCGGTAATTCTGAACGTGCTGCCGTCTGCGCGCCAGCGATCGAACTGAATTCCGGTCAATTCTTTTCCCGTTTCCGGAGCGGGAAATAATGCTCACCATTTTGCAGAAGCCCGTCTGCGCTCGGCGTCGCATCGCGAAGATCGGCGTCGCGACGCTGTGCCGTTGCGCGCGGCCTTTACAATACCCGTCAAATTACACGGGCACGACCCTTTGTGCCCGGAAACACTCGCAGGACACACGTTTCCGTCGCCCCGGGGCTGGAACGTTCGCATCCTCGGGAACAAAAATCGCGATTTGCATCCCCTCAATGTTCGGCAAATGAATATTGTCCGTAGGACGCTGAGCGACGTGTGCGAATCCGATTTCTTTCGCGTCGTTTCGGAAAAACCTGGCGATTCCCGTGGATCGTTCGCGACGAAGGGACCGAACCGTCCTGTCGCGTCGATCATCCACCAAGTTCGTTTATTGTTGGTACTTTAACGCATTATTTTTCGCAACGTTTAATATCCTAGTATCCTGTTTACATATCGGAATCGTTTTTGAACTGTGAAGAAGAGACTGAGAATTCTTCGAACATTGATTCGAGGGGACTTCAGTTTCCTTGGATAAAGGATTACGAGAGAGAGTTCTAATAGTAACTAATTCTGTTATAGTAATGACTAGATTGCGGATTTTTATGCAAAGTAAAAATTGTTTGCATTCATTTTGAGATACAAAAGCTACATAGACGTTTATTTCTTTTCTTAATGATTTCAAGGAGTTGGAAGTAACCAAACAATATTTTTAAATTCGTTAAATGTCTTCACTGTTTTGCATTTAATTTGCTCATTTTTGTTATAAATGTATAAAATCCGCAGTCTGGTAATGACTGAATCTGATAAGGGCTGTCGATGTTTGAAATTAACTTTGGGTAGCGTTTTATTACGTGCATGTACGAAGGCATCGTAAGAATTTAAGTAATCAAGTGTTTAAACGCGGGGTTTCGAAATGATTCTTTATGCATATTTTTTAAAATCTATCACCTTTCTAAAAATCAATTTAATTTTTACACATTTTACGGGTTAGATATATAAAGTAATTCAAACTCAATTTCGGTGTATTACTTATTTCCGTTTGTTTTGAAGAATATTCATTTACTGTTAGATTATGTGATAGCTGTTAGGAGGCAGTGTTTTTTTTATGCTTGTTGTGGAAATAATTTTAAGAATCTTTTATGAACAGAGCTAGAACAGAAGAGAACATTTACCTCGCGTCTGAGTGAGGTCGCGGTAAAGTAACAGTATTTTTCACTTTTCATGCTATTATAGCTCGTTTGATGGCAAAGAGTCTAGATTTAAGGCTTGCGAGGACTGCAATGTACTCGTACGTCCACAGTTACGAGAACGTTTGAAGCCTTTGTTCCTGAAAAAAGCATTTTCGCCTGGGAACAAGTGCTTTTTCTTTATTATCACTTCGTCGGAGTGTCGCGAAATATTTAACGATATCAGTTGACGTCTACACTATCACTGATTACAAGCTTATTTATTAGTAGACTCCGGATTTTATGCATTTATGACAAAAATGAGTAGGTACAATTTAAAATTTCACTACATTGAAATTATTCATGAAAAACATAAATTTATAGTTGGCTTCTGTGTTTTTTTTATATATTTTATATATATTATTTAACGATGCAGTTACTGACTTTATTCAGTATACCATTTTCACTAGAAAATATACTATTTTCACTGGAATAAAGCAAGCGTAAAGTATCCTCAAGTAAACTGTTACAATAAACTACATTTAACACATCATTGATCATTCGTGGCAGAGAATTGCAGTGAACAGTGAAGGGCCGAGAAACATATGAAAGAAATATATATGTAGAATAAGTGAACAATCTTAGTTTCATTTCACAAAGTATTCAATAAGAAAAATCTCTCGTTTCTTGCGCTATATGCGTTAAATTCATTCTCCATCTCCGACTCAGTAGTTATCAACAATCGTTAAAACTCTTTCTTCTATTTTCCTCAAATTAGTTGTGATTACGTTGAAGCTGGTCTGATGTCGTTCAGCAATTATGCTGTCAAAAGAGCGACGATCTTCAAATACAAAATTAAACACACATTAGACGAATCTAAGGACATTTTGATATTATTTCCGATTTTTCAACATAATTTAAAAAGAATATACATTTCCATTTAACTTCAGTTTCGTACAATTGACTTGGACAGTTTTTATTTTGCATAAAGATCCGCAGTCTACGCATAACAGTATTACTAGATAAAAAGGCCACGATTGCATTCGAAAGACGGACATTTCATGTGCACCGACCTGACAATAGCGTATAATTAATAACGACTTGAATTTTGTTCAGCTTTTTGTGATTCTGGCGTACAGTGCGTCGAATTCCCAATTTCGGGTCCTGTCGATCCATTCGTGTTCCTTGAGAACGATTTCTGAGGGTGTAATAAAACCAGCTAGGCGTCCAGGGGGCGGTACGCGCGAGCCTTCATTTCCCTTCGATTTTTCGCTGGGAAAAGCGCGGCACGGCCGTTGAAATCGGAGCGAGTTAATCCTTTGATCGGCGGAGCACAGGCCGATTTCTGGGGTCTCTCGCGCGGATCGTGGATCCCGGTTCGAGTCCGTGACTCGGAATCGGCCCGTGAAACGCGCGCGCGCGCCACCCAAGATGAATATTCTGTGTGTTTTATCAAAGTTCGCGGAGGAGGATCGGGTCGGTGGCTGTGGCGCGTGGGCGGGTGCTGGCCTTAATGGTGCACCGGATACGGCTTCAAAAGGAATTAACGTAATGCGACTTTTTCGACGGGCTGATCGCGAGTATAACGCGGCAGGCCGACTACGCCGACGACGAAACGCGAGATTGCGAGCCCTCGTTAAATATTAAACTTTAAGGATCGCTTTTCCACGGACGGCGGAGGCGGCTCTGTCGACTTTGCACACCAACACACCGAACAGCCTCGACAGGACAGGGATCTAGAAGGAGAGAACAGCTCTGTGCGTGAACACAGGGACACGCCGTGTCTTTCCTTCTCGTTTCTCCCGTAACGACATCGCGCGATCGCTCGAAACGAGACATTTGAGAGATTATGCCAATCCGGCGTGTAAACCGCCTCCCAGCCCAGGATATACTTATGAGTTTCTGCCGCGAGATCCGCTCGTCCGCCCACCCCTCTCCGTCCCCTCTCTGTCTCTCTTTCTCTCTTTCAGCTGCGAGACTCTTTCTTCTCGTGAAAGAGAGCCTTTCTCCTGAAAGAGAAATTAACGCGACTTACCGGGCGAGGGTGTGACCCGCGGTTACCAGCGCCGTCCACTTGGCTCTCGCGTCTCCAGACACGATGGGGATTTCGCTGTTCTATCCGATTGAAGCGCATTGTCGCAATATCGCCGGCGATACTTGTTGGGATTTCGTTACGCGTTGCGGAGGGCGCGTTCCAGGATTGTCTGAGGATTACTGTTACAACCGTTTCGTTGACTCCCGGCGCGGGAAACGCGGAAATAGCGATGGTGGACCTGCCAGGGACCCGGCGTCTCAAAGTTTAGGATAGTTGGTGTTGCTAGTCGATACAGACGCTTGTCGAATTGATACCAATTCGATACCGTACCAGAATCAGCGCGAAAGTATTGAACTTCCCGGTGGAGGCGAACGGGGCCGCCAAATTGGTATCAAACAGGTATTAATATTCGTGTAAGTGTAAAACACGTATCGTTACTTTCGCTTCGATTTCGGTCCAGTGTTGGATTGGTATCGAATGAAGAAGAATCTGTATCGACACTTCGTACTGAGTACTATGGTATCGAAACGTATCGAGTGTCGCCGATAGTATTGGTATTAATCTCATCACTATGGTATAAGCTCGGCTGGAAATCGGTTGCAGTGCAGGGTCGGCAAATGCTATTACAGAGAACCTCCATTTGTTCAAACCGTTTCACAGTGGTCCGATTACTCTTGGCGCTAGCTGGAGAAAATTATTTTTCCACGGTTTTGAGATTATTTGGGGTTTTAATTGCTCGGATACAAATCAGCTTTCTCCACCGGGTACCCGGGTAATTTTTGCATACTCTGGTACCTCATGGTTACATGAGTACTCGCGTATCTCAAAGGTTCAATTGAAATCACTAGCCCCACTCGATACCAAATTCCGCGGCGCGGGAGTAACTTCGTCGAATAAATCCTGAAGAGAAAGTTCTTCGTTCTCGATAGCGAACATGGACGAGTTTTTAGCACCGGCGAATTTCCCGGACAACGAGAGACGAGAATCACCGCGTTCGCGTCGTCGAATTGGCCCGATTTGGCATCCGTGTCAAATCTCGGTCTGAGTACGTCCAGTATTGGCCATGGATTGTCACGTCATTCGCTCATTATACGATCCAATTAAGGCTCGACTGCGATACGGCAACAGTCGCAGGCCCGTTCGTTCATGTAATTAGCCCTATTCGGAGACAACGCGTTCCCATGGCCGCCTCCGGGCTCAGATGGGTCGAAATCATTCGATGCCCGATTCCTTGACAGTCACGATTCCTCATTCATTAAACCATCGTCCCCCCCGTTTATGCACGAATCACGCCCTTCGGAAATTTGCTCGGCGCTCGCCGACATCGGCAATCGGCACGAAAATCCGAACGGGTGTGGTGGCTGTCGGGAAACTTGGACGGAACGTTGGGATGTATATGTTCTCTCCACCGTTTTATCGCGTAATTTTGTTCATTATCCCGCGTCACAATATATCGTATACAGCGGGGAGACATCGCTTTCCGCTTTTCACTCTGCTAATTTTTCAGTTTTGCTAAAACTGGCCGGTCAAGGTTGACCGATCGCTGCCGCAAAGAAAAAGGAGGTGCAAGCATGATTTAGAATAATTATTTGAATTCGATCAAGGTAGTATTCATTGGTTAACGATGCGAATGATAGATGTGCGCGCAAATGATGTTCAGTGTGTTCACTCTCTCATCCGTCACGTAGTGTAACAGACTTTGTCAAGAAGAACCAATAATGGATCTTGAAAGTGTAAGGCTGAAGCTTTTCATGAACTTGGAACGCTTAGAAAAAACATGGATAATTGTTTAACAAAAACTTACGGATCCTTTAATTTTCCACGTCAGTGTATTTACTCGAAGGAACGGGAAGCTGTGAACCCCGTCCAAACCATGCGGAACACTTACGCGATTAAAGAATCGTTATCCGCATCGCCTGCGACATAATCACGTAGTGCAGAGCACAATTACGACGAAGTGCGTGGAACATGCGTAACATGTTCGGTGGTAGTTTTCCCTAATTGTTCGCTCGTTTCTAGCAAACCAGCGACGGTAATCTTCGACCACGTGCGCCCCGTTCCAATCGTTTCCCCAATAAGAAGAAGAAAAACGAAAAAGCCAAAGAGTACGCAGTAACGCATTTAGCTCTCGTTTCGGTGTTTCACGAACGCTCGAACGAACATAACGGCGGAAGGATGAAGGGAGAAGGCGGCTTGAAGAGGGGAAAAGATAGAGAAAAAAGGCGGCGGCGCGCGGCGCGGCCCGAACGCCGCGATATTATTCTCATTGCGCCCATCGAACGCGTACAACCGTGGCGCGCATAAAAAAGAGCCGGCCATAATGATTCGCGTAACGATTTCGGTTTATTTTCCCGTGGCTACACATCGAAATATCTAATGGGACGTCGCGTACCCACCCATCCATCCATCCATCCACCCCCGAACCCCTCCCTCTACCCCACCGGTTTGGAACGCTCTCATTACCGCATCTCGTTCTTTTCTCTTCGGCATTTTAATTGCAGCAATGGGCCCGCGCCACCGCTAAGAAATAATTATGCCTGCCCGGTGGCTGCTGCCAGGTACCAACACCCACGCAAGACCATCCGCCACCAATCCACCAACACCAGGAACAATTTCTCGCCCCTGTGCGTTTCGGACGTTCCTACCGCCGCGCCGCGGCGACAGGGGTGCTGGGAGCCCCCGAGGAGGAACCGCGTTTCTTGTTTGCTGCGACCCCCGGTTCGTCACCACGATGATGGTATCACGCGTGCCACGCCCCCTTAACAACGAAATTACAGCAGCCATGTTTGCCGAAAGATCAAAGTCCCGGAGCCAGGTGCGAACCAACGTGCTCCGCTACGCTTCCAGGCTCGATTGCTCGGGGAAAAGGCGCGAATGCACCGGAACGATCCCCGTTCCCCTTTCTCCATCAACCCCCTCTTCTTTTCGATCCCACCCTCTTCCGAGGGCTTCTCTTCTCTCAGCCACCCCCTCTCTTTTTTCAGGATTTTCTAACAAGTTCCGCCGGGATAATTGAAAGGATAATTTTTAGACAGCAGCGGCGAGTTACGCCATCCTTCAAATCCTCTCTCTATCCGCTTTTTCCTGTTACTGCACCGCGATTATTCTTCCATTTCTAGTTGGCAGGATGTACCAGTAAGTGACCATACGTTACTTTTCTTTAGTTTTTGTACTACTGAAAAATAAAAAAAAAAGGCAAGTACTGTTTCTCTCTTTGTATTATTTCTTCTTTGTATTAATAAATAAATAAAATCCAAGTGAACTCCCAGAAAATCTGATCTCACTCCAGCTCCTAAATTCCAATTAATTATATCAGCACTACACGATAGGAGACGAATATGTCGAAGGAACCTACTTCTTGTCCGAAGTATCACTCGTTTGACAAAGACTACAATCCGTGATCGTTTAATAAGGAGAGACCGGGGCCGGATTTCAGTGATAATTGTAATTTCCGTCGTAGATGCCACGTCAATCTCGACGGTCGGGCATATGGAAGACGTCCGTGTACGCTTGATAATCGATCGGGGATCGATTCTCGCCGCGACGAGGACGTGAGAGGTGTAACGATCCGTCGTAACAGGCCTGCCGAGACATAATTACGGTTGACTACTTGATTAGTCATTTAAAGGCGATCGAAGGTTGCCGGGTTCGGCTGACGGGCTCTTCCTGTTTTCTATTTTCAGAAGATCCGCTCGGCGTTCGAGCTTTCGTCTCGGGATTAGAAAGTGGAAGACGTCTGAATGGGTTCGTGCGATGAACGAGCGGGGGATTTCGTGAGCTGCCGGATGATACAGCTTTCTTATTATTCGAACGATCGGCAAATTGTTCTGAGGAACTTGCTCGATGAACGAGCCCTTTGTTCGGTGACGTATCGATGGAACAATGCCGGAATTTCGTTAGCTCGCTGAGTTTCAGAGGTGCTAAACCTCGCTGCAGTACCTCCTTATCGTTTACATACAGTGAGGGGCAAAATTGAACCAATGGAACCATTTTCATTTTTAATTATTACCTGTGCATTCATTAAGATAGCATCCTACAGATTTCAAAAAGCATTCGATTTGCTACAAGAGTGACACAAGTCAAGAAACCTGATTTCAAAAAACCGCGTACATACATCGAAGTAAATTCCATGATAATTTTAACAGTTAACTAACGAACCTCAAATACCCAGCCATAATAAATTGTGCAACGTATACCCAGTGTCCAAATAATTGCATTGCATCAACTTATTTCTGTATCAAGTTAGCTTATAGATTTCGAATCCGTCCTCGTTCCTCGGAAAATGTCGCTATGTATAGGAGCCGGCCCGGTTTGCATGAAACTGACAGAAAGAAGTCACTCGAGGCAACCCGACAATTTTCGGCTGGCATATCACAGTTTAGAATCTTGGACGACGCGTGTCTCGAGATGTTCCAAGTGGGGAAGAGAAGTAGTCTACTGCTTTTGCCACTTCTCGGCATTTTCTTGGCTCTCGCGAGTCTCGAGGCTTTCCGGAGATTTTTCAGCGTAGCCCGAGGCTAGCGAAGATGCAACAGGCCTCTACTAACAAACCCGGTGAATCTTCTGGCACTTCTGCTCTAGTGGCCTTGACACGTGTAGTGTCATACATGGAAGCACGCTAGTTAGGCTAGTAACACTCTTCCGACCCCGCTCCACGGAGAGGATGTGTCTGACGATGAGAAGAATGCAAAGTCGGGAGGGAAGTTTCCGCAAACGTGGGAGCACGGACCTCTCGAATCGGTCGATCTCCGTTGTCTCTTTCGACAGGTTCGTTGTGTGCAGCCTTCGGGGGTCGAAACCTAGAAATTCCGTTCACCCGAAAACCCTTGTGCTCCTAACGCAGTTCACAAATTTCCAAACAAGTCGATAATTATCGAGCTTCTTTCAATTTCGCTGACGGATAAATGGTCCTAGTATTATCCAGAATATAGTATAATAACACAGCGGATCTATATACAAAATAAAAATTGTCTACCTGACTTTAAAGAAATTATTGTATAGATGTCTTTAACAGAGCACGTATTACAATAGGAGCCGCACAAAGTCTAAATCAAATTAATCTTGTCATTTTTATAAGGGAGCATGTTCCAGTTACTTTTGTGGCTTGGTAGGTCTAGTGTTAATAGATTGAAAATAATATAACAGCATTCTCAAATTCTTCTAATGTTTTACGTTTTAAATTATACTTACTCGTTTTTGTCTTAACTGTCCGTTTACTGTGTTTTCAGTAATATAAAAGACAAGAACATCCTACCAAGTCTTTCAAACATAAGTTCTGAGCTTTCCACAAAATGGGTAACTCTTCCTTTGCATATTCCTGGACCAAAGGCTCAATTTCCAGGCTCAGCTTTGCGACGTTTCGGCGTCTTTGGCAAGGCGACTGCAACAGAAATTCGAGTGGGAACAGCGATGGGTCCGACGTGAATTTATCAATTCAATTACATGCTCTCTCGATCCAGGTTTCCTGAACGCGAGACGATCGACAGGATCTTCGAAAGTCCTCGACCGTTCCACCCCCCTTTTTGACAGAGCAGCGATTTTTTCCAAGTGCGCGTGTGGCCAGGTCCCGAGGGAAAATTGTTTGTACGCCTCCCAGCCCAGTGTGTACCCCTGAAATTTCGAAAAAATGCAGTCGCGACCTGCCTTCGACAGTCGTAAAACGCGACGGTTTCACCGGGGGGTGTGCCGGGGCGAGGTGGATCTCGCCGAGGGTTGCGTAGGCGGGGGTGGAACAGGGCCGTATGAATATTAATGTGCTGAAACAGCTAAACACAAGGAGCAAGAGGGCCCTTCGACGCCCGCTATCTATTAATCCTCAGCCTGCAATCTGCATCGATGCGGCGGAGCCACGTGGTCTTCATCTCTGCGTTATCTAGAGCGAGATTACATCGGGCTCGGGCTCGGGGAACGGGACAGGAAGCAGGTGGAAAATTCGTTACGGTATTACTTCTATCCCCGGTCAAGTGGTCGATCGGAATTTATAGGTTTGTTAAAAGCGAGGATGTGGTGGAAATGATGGCGAACCCGACCCTCGAACCGATCTTTATCGACACTTTCGCGAAGTTTCATTATCCCACCGGCATCTGAAGCATCCCCCCGATGCTGCGAACGTGACCAACACTTGCCCGAGTGGTTTTTTCTTCGTTGTAGATTGGTCTGTCCCCTTTCGCGAGTCAATTTATCGGTACGCGTTCGTCTGAATAGGAAGTTTAAGTCAACTTCGATTAATATTTCTCTGAATATTAATTTGTACTTTCGTTTAATAAACGTCCGGGGCACGATTCGGAGGAACGGCTGAGGCTCGTGCGAACGTTCGTACATTCTGCCATAGGCAATTGAGAATACAAAAGTACTACGTGCAACCTCATGCAAATTTCAAATAACCTCCTTTGATTCTTCTGGTCTAATTTCACGCAGTCAGGGTTCAGAAAATGTGTTTACCCCATTAGAGGTTTTACCGCATTTGGAAGATGATAAGGATCTCGCAAAGCATTGTTCTAGGTATGTTGGAACTTTATCGAATTTTAGAGGATCAAGGGTGGCATAAAGAGACTACGGATTTTACACATTTATGACGGAAATAAGTAGCTACGATTTGATCCAGAAGAAAGATTAAAAGGATTGAAAAGCATCGATATATTATTTTCGACGTGTACTGAAATCGTTGCAACAAGAAAGAAATTCCAAAGCGACTTCTGTTTCTTACAACAGCTGCCATGTACGTGCACATACGAGATGGCATCATTTTTCGAATTTTCCATATCAACAGACAAGAGAGGGCCGCCATCGCCGATAATTTCGCAGCGACCACCCCTCAGTTCCCCATAACAAAGCTGCGCAAAATAAAAAATTTGTGCATCAATTGCAAGCCATATTTCAGAACCGTCCAGGCATTGTTCGCACCAGAGAACAAAATGGTGACTATCAGAAGAAATACAAGATTTTTTCAGAAAAGAAACAGCGACTGTTATTGTGCAATAAAAGTCATTTAAATTAAAAATACTGTTCTAAAAGGCAGTCGAAGGAAAATGCAAATATTTGAGTTACATTTTCCACTAGTTTGAGACAGTCATTCCGAGAAACGCGCGTCCAAAGTTTTGTACGGACACAGCTACTCCGAAGAATCGTCATAGCTTCGCCATTTCAATGAATGTCAGTATAAAATTGTGGAAAAGTACTAAGGTTCTGTATTTTTAGAAAATACAACAAAAAAAAAAACGATTGTTTGAACAAGTTACACGAGACTCTCCACGTAACACCAAGCGCCACAGCAGCCAAAAGTAGACGAATCAAAGGAGCTCGCTGATCAAACGTTGTCTGATCGCGGTAAATCATCGTTCCAGGAGAGAAAGCCACGGAATCGAGGTCCGTCTGTATGGTCGGCCGAAAAGAAGTGACCCCTAAGGGTAGATGGAGGGGATAGCAAGTCACGTGTGTGCGCGTTTGTGCGGCAGCAAGCAACCAAGAAAGGAAGGAAGGAAGGAAGGAAGGAAGGAAGGAAGGAAGGAAGGAAGGAAAGAAAGAAGAAATGAAGGTAGATAGGAAGGAAGGAAGGAAGGAGGGAAAGGAAAGGGAAGAAGTGCAGAATCGCAAGGGTGAAATGGAAAAATATTTTTCCATTTTCCCTCTCGTGGACTTGCCGAGGGTGGCTCCCGCTCTTTTCTTCATCTATTACGCGCGTTACACTCAAGCCAAGTGAGATCGAAAGAAGAAACGTCGGAGGAGGACAGAGAGCGCTCGCACTTACGTGTATTTTATGCATTCGAACGCGGATGCAGCCGGTGGGTGGGGTTTGGGGGGTGAGGGGGGTGTGTGAGGGTTAGGGGGGAGCGAGGGGGAGGAAGAGGTTTGTCAGCGGGGCGGAGAGGGTGGCCGGGGATGGCCGACGCCGGCGGGGAAGGGGAGGACGGGGGGCGGGGGGTGGTGGTGAAGGGAGGGCAACCGGAGCTATCAAGAGGCTACATATAAAATCATAAGGCACGACGGCCACGCCCACCACCCCGCGGCTTCGCCAATCGCCGCGGACTGCATTTAAATCGCAACCCCTCGGTGCATTGTCGACTTTTTTTCCGCGGGCGGGCTCGTGACTCGCCCCTGAATATATATCCCGCAGGCTGTGCCAACACCAGGAATATGAATATTCCTATTCCTATTCCTATTCCCCGGCTACAAGCCGTCGCGCACACATCGCGTATACAACCACCACACAGACTCTACCCTCCCCGCTCCCCTCCTCCGGCTTCCCTTCGGTCACCAACCCCTCGCGTCCCGTCACCACCCCTCGCCACGCCATCTATCCTTCTACTCGCTGTCCCCTTTGCAACCCACCACCCCTCGACGTTATCCCCACCCCGGGCCACCTTCCGTCTTTCGTGCTCACGCGGAAACCCACCCCTTTCCGCTCGCGTATGTGTCATTCACGCGTACTTATCCACCTGTACACGCGGAACCGTCCGTCGACCATTCGCATTCTCATTTTCCTCTCATGGTAGTTCGTAACTCGCGCTAGATAGCGAGAAATGCACCGGGCGGGGGGTAGCGGGCTGAGGGTGAGGATAGACGGGGGATGGGGGCGGCGGATTCTTCATGACGGTACCCGATACCCGAGACGATGAGATGATGCACACAAGATGCGACCGAGAGGATAGCTACGGCCGATCTGACGGCCACGACGGAACCTAGGCGGAACACGCGCTTCCCGCGATAATGGATTAGGAAGGTATTTTGTCCGGGCGCCCTTTTCCTGTCTTTCCCTTTTTTCGCTTCTCTCGGTTTTCGCTCTCTCTCTCTCTCTCTCTCTCTCTCTCTCTCTCTCTCTCTCTCTCTCTCTCTCTCTCTCTCTCTCTCTCTCTCTCTCTCTCTCTCTCTCTCTCTCTCTCTCTCTCTCTCTCTCTCTCTCTCTCTCTCTCTCTCTATCTCTTTCTCCACTCCCTCCTCTCTCTCTCTCTTTTCGGTCTGTCGCGGAACCGTGGCGGATCGTTATTCAACGGGCCGCTCCGGGGCTTTGCATCGATCGTGATTGAGTTCAATGATCGCTCACGCTGGATGGCTTCTCTTCCGCCTTTTCTTGATGCCTGCTTGGAATACGCGCGATCCAATGCTTCTCACGAATGGAACGCTCTTCTTTGTAGCGGTACGACAACGTGTTGGTTGCCTGTTTCAGCGTAATTCCACGGGAACTATGGCGAGCTCCATTATCCTGGAGAACGGAGCAGAATTCGCTTCTACTTTTCTTGATTGGTTCAAACGCTCGCGATTTCAGCGATGTAAGTTCCAGAAATGATTGTTCCTTAGCAGTTGATCATTACTGGACTGCGGATCTTTATGCAAAATAAAAAATGTTTGCATTGATTGCAAGCCACAGGAGCCAAATAACAATTTCATTCTTCTTTTAATTATCTGCGATAAAAATCCGCAGTTTAATCATTACTGTTCTCTCTCTGTTGACTAGTGTGTGATTTTAAAAGTTATTTTGAACGTTCACCAATCATTTTCTGCAGATCAGATAATTGAAAATCAGGATACGTTGTAATTGTCCAGTAAGTTTCATTGCTTGTAATGTAATTGTAAGGTACCTGTGTAAGCAAACTAGTTGCATTCACTTCTGTCAATTTACTCATGTAGTTTCAAATGAACGTTTATCATTTTGAATTTTGATAATACGTGTATTTCAGAAAAATTGAATTTCATTGCTATGGTTGTGGTTTGATCTTCGTTGTCATTATGGCTTTGGTATAATGGTTACCAACAAGCCAGTGACAAGTGATTGAAAACATGAAAACCTGTGCATTTATTGTCGAACGGAAGTTGCTTTTCGTTTTTAATTGTATGAGATTGCAGACCTTTCTATACATGGATGACACTTCCAGCAAACAAAGCAGTTCCGCGGAAACTCCGCACCTCGCGAAGTTCCTTAATGGTATTTAAGCAGAAATAAACGAGCAGCAACTTGTAATCACTTTTATTAAACACGTTCCCGGTGATATTCTCGTTAAAGTTGGTTCAGAGTAGCTTATTCGCCGCTTGTTATCACACGAGGGTATCCCAGTTGGACAACTATGCTCGTATTGTGTTCGACGGGAAACGAGGAGCAACCGATGCGTGCACTCGAATTTCCCTCGTCGGAAACGAATACGCAAATTATGAATTACTATCGTGCTACGAACAAAAAATAAACGCCAAGTACCTTAAAATTTGGAAAAATCAGAAAGTTCCTTTGACCTCTCGAATATCCGAATGTTTTACATTTTTTTACGTCAACAATAAAACTGTTGACATTACTAAAACAATAAAACAATAAAACTGTATAGCTAAATCATTTAAATCTATACAAATCTTTGAAGCCTAATAGTTGTCGTGTAATTTTTTTCAACCTTGGTTACATGGGGAAGATGTCCGATCGTCGGTGTCATTCTGTATGATCAATGTTGTACGATGTTAAGGATTTCACCAGAGTCTGCTGATGATCTAGTCTTTTTTATATTTTTCACATGAAAAAGAACATCGCGCCCCTAACAATCTAGTGTAACCAATTTTGAAAAATTCCACAGACTCAGTACAGTGTACTTTCTGTTGCGGTTTTCTGTTCGATGGAGCTTCTGTAACTTATTCAATACACAGGCAATTTTGCAAAAAAACAAATCAATTACAAAGTGGTCGGAATTTTCAGATGGTGAAAGTTTCAATGGCTGGTCTATTGCAAGTTCCACAATTTTCTTGAGTGATCGACTTTGCTGCCACATTAGAAGACACTAAGCTGACATGCCCAGGCCCAGGGTTACAATACTTCAACAAGGCGAGCAGGGATCAAAATAAAAAAAACTGCTGACTGTACGCGCCCCTAAGAGCCTGATGTGTCGTCGTCAAGAGATCGCAATTCCCTCGTCCCTTCTCGATCCCGCCGCATGGAGAACGTAACCTCCGCGGAGGGACGACCCGCCGTTTATCCTTAACGATCAGAAAAAGGATTTCTCGCTTTACCGGACACGTAACGCGTCACGGCGGCCCGAAGAAGGGGTAAGTAAGTGCAGAGGTGAGGGGACACGGAACGGTGAAACATTCTCGAAAATTATTGGAAGGGTACGCCGGAGAAGCGCCGAAGGGGACCCTTATCCCTCCCCCCGTACCTATCTTTTTAGCACGTCACCCTAACACCACCCCCATCTCAATACCCGGCGGGTTCCATCCTTCCCTCATTTGATTTCTTCTTGGTGCGGAAATGGCTGAGCAGTCATTCGCGCGAGACTTCCGGTCGACTGGAGATAGAAATGGAGTCCCCTGGTTGCAAAAAGGGTGGGAATCACTGGCAACCGCCACCGCCGTGGCTTCGTTGCCACGGGAAATTGCCGTTTCGTCGAAAATTGATAATAAATTCGATAACGTCGCGAAAGTCCGCATGCCGATAATCGAATGAGATAAAATGCCAGGATATCTCGGCGATACCGAGATCCTCGACGACGACGACCACGTCTTGCTGCGTTTCATGCTGTTCCCTCGACCCCCCTCCCCGCCCTCGCCAGTCGCCCATTTTATTAACAATTTTCCATCGATCTCATTAGATTCGAGAATTAGGCGGTATTCGATTGTTCGGCAACGGAACAAGATCGAGATAAATTCAATTGATTCGCCGTCTGCCAATTTCTCCCTTCCTGTGAAAATATCCTGTCCTCTTTTGAACTTCTTACTGGAATTTCAAGTTTCAGCATTTTGAAAAAAATTATTTAATTCCTTCGAGTTCTCTCAAAAAACGTAATTTTTCATAAGCTTCGGCAATCTCTGTGTCCGTTTAGGCTACTCTTTTTTACTTGTGGAAAATTAATACTAAAATGGCTGATGAACTGATCAGTTAAATACTAACGCAAGAAGTTACATATATGCTTTAATGAAGAATTGCTTCGATGGAGAACGAATACTTGTTTATATCTTCCGGGATATTTATGATAGCTCCAACAAACAATATATGCAAGAAAACTGCGATAGATAATAGATGGATCAAACCGACTGATTTGAGCAGCCAAGTCTGCGAAGCCCCTTACACCATCAATTCAATTTAAACCCAAGAAATTTATTTTCTCGGCATACCACATCTTTTGGAAAATTTAATAAATAAAATATAACGAGGTTGTAAATTATCGTGAAGTTTAGGGTTGCTCAACGAGTTTTGTTGCTAGTGTAGTTTTGTTATCAGTCTTCGATAGTTTCTCAGAGGTTGCTACCACCGCTGGCATCAGTTTCCTCGCGCTAAACTTTATAAAACTAGCCCCTCAGTGAACTTTACGTTTCTCGACTGAGCGCGTCCGATTCGATACCGAATAAAGTGATCAATCGAGCGGCTATCGCGCGCCGACGAATTGCCTTTTGGGGAACGCTCGATCGTCCTTGAAATCCGTAATTATTGCACAATTATTCCCGACGGCCTGCACGGAGCCTGGGAAAATATCGATGGGAACGGTGTCTGCGAAATCAACGACAATCATAAATTAAAAACGATGAGACCGTGTCGACGACTTCGGCGCCCGCTCGCTCGCTCGCTCGCTCACTCGTTAAGCAAGGTCGCAATTAGAAAAGTTGCGAAGACGCTCGTTCATACTTGACGGGCATTGTCGTGGGCCGGATGGTAGCCACAGGCAGTTTCGTGGCGGCCGCCATTTTACCAACCCTTAATTTCTGGATCCAATCAAAATGACTCACGCGACTTTGCCCGGCGACTACGACCCCCCTCGGGGCACACCGGATTTAGAGTGATGCAATTACGCTTAAACGCTAACGAGCTAACTCTTGATAGAAAATGGCCGTATGCTCCGTTGGCTGCAAACAGTAAAGCCATTACCGCCCCGCTTCTTCCACCCTTATCAAGTTTTCTTCCCTGCGCCTTTGACGGGGCCGAAAATCATCTACGTTGGTCACGCGTGGCTTTCTGTTTCAAATCCAAGCTTCGGCAACATTCTACTACTTCCTAAATTGTTTAAAGATCCTTCGGAGTACCTATTATTCGACGTTCAATTCTACTAACTTGAGGAGGACTAGCTCCTCTTCAGGAGCAGCTCATTGTAGGGTAAATGTGTTTTATTCCGACCCCTAGAAATCAGCTCTCTTCAAAATTTTGGCCCTTTGGAATAATTGGCCTATAATTTTGCTGTATAGGAAGGCAGAAATAAAAGATGGGCTGGGAATTCTGTGTCCACTGTCGAGACAGTCTTTTTGGAATTGTTTTCCTCACTGAAGCTAACACCATCAGGGATGAGCATCAACGTGTCCCCTGATTTAATTTCGAAAGGGCACAGCTTACATTCAACGGCCCCGATACCAGAAACTATACATATCATAGCTGTGGAAAAACACCTGAAATCTCTGTATTAAGATTTAAGCTTTATTCAGCCGAACAAGTTTCTGTATCGCAATCGAATTGGAAGCTGCGTGCAGCGCAGTGACATCAAATAAATACCAGTGGTAGGCGCGAGCGAATCAATTTTTCGACTGTATCGTCGCATCGGGGAGGGACGCCGAGATCCCTCGTTATTCTCGCAACTTGGATTCTCGGAGTAACGGATATTCCTTTCAGCGGTAGTAAAAATCGGAGGGATTCGATCGAAGACGAATAACTTCGCCTATAACTGCTCGTCCCGAGGAGGAGCAGACCTCCAGCCTCCGTTTTCAGGGTTGGAAGGGGGGAGAAGGGCGGGAAGGATGGAAAGCTGGTCGTCCCTTTTAATTGACCGCTCGATTTCTCGACAAGAAAGGGACCATTTGGGAAATTGCTAAAATTTCTATCAGCAATTTCGCGAACGAGTCCCGCCGCTGGAATAAAAGACCAATGGGGTGGGCAGAGTCGAGAATAAAACGAGCGCGGGAGATGCGGTATATACGGGAGAACGAGAGTTCTCCGTTGTCAAAGGTCCGACGCGGAAAAGTCGTTTCGTCCCGGCCATTGTCAAGTGCCCTCGTCCGAGGAATGTGAAGGTGCTGTCCTCCTGCACCTCTATACCACCGATGTCCTTTCGCTTCCGCAAGGAACTTCCACCTAACCCTCCACGGCCAGCCTTTTCCGCTGAATGCTTGTCAGAACCAGAAGACATCTTTTGTAGCGAGCTAGTGGTTCGAGGAAAATTGTGTGTTGTACTCTTCGATATCCCGCGAACCAACATTTCCTACTACTCATCCCCTACCGTTGTGCCGCCATGGACCAGCAGCCTGTCCTCACGATGTCACAGGATGCTTTCTCGATCTACCGGCGATACGCAGTTCCGGAGATGAAGTCGATGTACTTCCTCGCTCGACCGGCGAGGATTATCTTGCGACATTCTCGACCGAGCTGAAAAATTCGAGAGAGCTTGCACGCTAAACCCTAATAACCGTGAAAGCCCGGAGCGTTGCTGGTTGATACCTAAGCTCGAGTATGATCTCGATATTTCAGCACATACCATACAATAGGTAGGCACGGCTCTATAATATAGAAATGCAAATCAACATTTTTCAAGTCAAATTTTACCTTCGACTTCCAACCAGCTGGAATCCTCCTTGGAACCGCGTAATTTCGTTGTTAATTTAAACAATCGGACTGTCAGTGACTCTACGAAGTTCCCGAGACTTTGTTCTGGGCAGTTGGCAGTTAGTACGATAAAAGCTTCTGAAGATAGCATTTTAAAATAGAGATGAAAGTTTCCGAGGGTAAACTGGAAGATGACTGTTCTAAAAATCAAAGTATAGAAATTCAATAATTCTCTGAGTGAAGGGGAACCGTTTCGAAGATGCTTTGTCCTATCGAATGCAGGTTGGTGTATCAATGAATTTTAACTTGGGAAAGGTGCTAGGTGTCAACAGTTTCGGTTCGCGTCTTCCTCGATGGCGACGGTTAGTTCCGCGAACAATTTCCACGTATCCCTCAGAAAATTCGCGACCGCAGTTTGTCCCCGACGCGCGACGCGCGACGCGACGTTCGGTAAATCATCGACCTCCGCAATATCGCGCGTAAACGCAAGAAAAAGGGACAAAACTGAACTGGTGGCTGGGGGTGTAAATGTATAGATGAGGACCTGCATCGGTCATGATTTTTCTTCCCCGTGGTAACGCGCCTCGGGTCGTTAACGTTATACGTTCGCGTGTTGCGAGAATAATGGAACGGCGGGTTAAAAGGAGGGGTGGAATCGGGGGTGTCGTGTCGTGTTCGCGATAATAGCTATGATTAGAGTCGCAACGGATGGCATATGGATGGCGCGGGCGGTTTAATGCGCTCCACGGATTCTACGGAAGGCTCCATATGTACGGGCTGCGAAATAAAAATGTCGAGACACGGCTCCGGTCACAAAGGACGGGAATTTTAATAATAGATTTATGCGCATATGTTAAGTACGCGGTGTCGTTATTATTTCTGGGACCGAGTGGAGGGGGGATGGGTGGGGAGAGGAGAAAGAACGGTGGAAGCCATCGGGTTTAAGGTTTAATGGTATCTGCAACAATTGCGCCGATGCACTTTGAAATTTTCATCGGTGACAGAGCCAGACTGAAGCGCACCCAGCTTTTGCATTCGATTATCCTTCCTCGAGGGCGTCGCTGCGCCCTCCGAAAGCGTCGAGCCCTTCCACGGTCGCCATCTTGAGAACGCGCGACCTTCGCCGCGTGTGATCGCCGCCGTTTATGCATACGTTCCTCCAACCCTTTGCGGTCTCCGAAGATGGCTCCCTTGCGGATAGAAGAGTTAAAAGCCTGCGATCGAAATAAAGTGCATACACACACTTCGCTCCTAATTTATGCTAAAATATAGCTGGTCGTTCTTGCCCTTCGAGAAACCCGTTTCGTTCTCGGCTTCCACATCTTCCGTGCTCAACAATATCAACTTTTGCAGATACTGCTGCATAATTTATGGTACCCAATGGTTATCCATCTTGCAAGTCAAAGAAAGTTGGTCTAATATGGCTTCATTGATTTTGTTCTTGGGTAGAATTTATTTATTTTATAACATCTGATTTTCTACACGATAACGACACAGCCGCGATGGACTCTAATAAACAACAAACATAAGTATATCTATTAATAAGATGATCAGAGTAATACGGTGTTAGTTTTTATACAGGTCCCTCATGAAATTTGAACTTTCCTACATACTTCGTTGGAAGAATCGATATTTAATATAACGATGCCGACAGATTTCATATTGTTGAATTGTTAGAGTATCTGTACAACAAGCTATACGAGTAAAAAATTGCACAAACATTATCGTTCATTTTAGAAGAAAGAAGGCTACCAAATTTTATGGCAGCCATGGCTAGGTCCATTCGAAATCTTACACATTATCTTCTGGAGTCCACTTCTTTGATATTGAGATTCTTTGATTGTTAATCAAAATAGCTGGTGATTTGAATTGGCTATTAAAAAATTAAAAATTTTTTAACTGCGGGTTTAGATGGACCCGCCATCGAAGGGATAAGACGTGTCGGCGCGTCTTCCGCGTGTCGCCATTTTGCCATTAAGCCCTCGGATTCGGATACGTAAGTCATTTATAAACCCCCGTCGTTTTGTTGCAGCTCTAAAGGGTTTACGCTGGTGCCACTCGAAACGGCCCCTTGGAAAATATTTTTCTACTAATGGCCCCGGTCTAGCAACCCTCGGCGCAGCCGCCTTCGAACGCGGAATTTCATCGCCTTTCCCTTGTCGATCTCGACGTACGGTAAGTAATTGAACATGGTCACGTGAAAACAACCCCCGGTACAGCGATATAGTGAGTGCGAGGGCCGAGGGTCGTAATACGGCGAACGCGTTCTCCTCCGGAAGGAAAGAAAGATGGAGGACGGCGGAACGCCTCCGAGGGAGACATGGTTTCTCGTTCAGACGCATATTCGCCAGCATCCTCGAAACCATTTTGCGAATCTCCAAGCAGTTTCTCATCGTTCGACTTTTGTAAACTAATTGAATGTTTATCCTTATAGAAATCTGCTTCGCGGTGAAATTTTAATGTTTTTATTCGGCTTAGAATACACCTATTAGCAGCGACTTTGAAGCGACTTATTAGAAATTGTTCTGGATATATTGGAATTATTCTTCGGAATTTTCGGAGAAAAATATGTAAGAAAATATTGAAGCGTAACGATTTGAACGAATTTAGCCATGGGTGCTATGAAATTGTGATACCCCCGTCTTGCGAGGGTTAAACAGAAGAATAATCCAATATTCAAATAATAAATGTACTACAAAATAAAGAATTAAAATCCGATAATCTCGTATGAACACTTGAGAAATTTTCTGAAAGGATATTTTCTACTAAAAAAAACGGTTTCCTTTCGCACACGTTTCATTGGCGTTATTATATTTTTCTACTGTTGCCACTCCCTGTGACGCAACAAATAATTTTATCGTTTCTGAAAGCAGTTCTCGGGTCACAGTAAAAATATATTTTCCCTGGAAAGATTATCGCTTCTAAAAGCAGAAACTCGACCCCTAAAGCTTCCCGCCTCTCATCTCCGCCATCATCCGCGGTAAACATTCGCCCACCCTTCTGGAGAACGTTTATCTCTAGCTCATGCATAACAAAAAAAGCTCCGCCAGGGGATAATCTTTGGCTTCTATCCCCGTGAGCGGAAGGAAACACCCTCGACGACATTAGGCCGTGGATTCTATGGGAATTGATGGTTCCGCGCGAGGTCCGGATTCGCAATTGGAAGTCACCGGTTCGCCAAAGAAATTCGGCGTAAGTCGACTCGTTAGCTGGTTATTTAGCAGCAATTTGCATCCGACCGGGTCCCTGGACATGGTTTCGCGGGCTTGTGAACCCGCGACTTCACATTTAAATTGGATAATCGGGTTTTCTGGAGGCGGTATTGCGGGGACGGAAGGAACGAGACGGGGAGTCGCGGCCCGCGGCCGCCATCTCTGCGTGGAACTGCCATGTTGATTTTTGCGCGGACGTAAGGGTACCTTCATACGAAGGGACACGTCCGCCGGAACAAGCGTTCGATCCGTACGATAATCTTGGAGAAAGTTGCGGTTGCTATTTTTCCCTGACGATCGTCGAACGATTTAAGGGTGGTTTCGGTGAATACACGGGGAGTTTACACGAAAAATTTTCATCCATTATGGGGCGTCTCTCCCGTCACAGAAACTCTACCCCCGGAGTTATTACGAATGTCCCTACCTCCTGTTTGGATATCCCCCCACCCGGTCGCGGCGCTCCCGAAGGGCTGGTGCACACAAAGCACACATCTACCCCATTACAGTACAGTCGGCGCAAAAAGGTGCGGTCGTTCCGCACGCGAGATTATTATCGCAGGGAGAGCGCGCGGGGCTGCCCTGGCCAGGTCGATCGCCGCAGCACGACGCGACGCGACGCGAGGCGGCGCGGCGCGGCGCGGCGCGGCGTCGTGTCTGTGTATCTCGTCGGGTGCACGGTGCATGGAGCAATCGGTACTTTGGGACATTTTTTTACGCGAAAAACCGCATCGGTTTTGCATCGGTGGGCGGGTGGGCGAAAACCGAGGGAGGCAGAGGGCTGGAGAAATCGGGAGGCGCCGCGCGCTCCTCGACTCCTCCGACTCCCTTGTGCCGCTGCTACCCCCCGTCACGCCTCGCACCCCTCGCTTTTTTTGCATTAATTAAAAGCTCCTGCCTCCGGGCCGCCAGTAGCACGGCCATCTTGGCTCGAGGCACGCCCCCTCTCCTTTGTTTTCGGATTTTTTTAATGATTTCTCCTTTGCAGACGCGTATCCTTCTCTCTTTCTCCGTCCGCCTCTGTCCCCTCGCTCCGCGCCGATTCCCTTTCTCCCTCTCTCTCTCTCTCTCTCTTTCCACCTTCATCCACTCCCTTCCAACTGTTGTGTTTCTACCGTTCTTTCTCTTCTCTCTCTCTCTCTCTGTCTCTCCCTATCTCTCTCTCTCTCCCTGCCTTTGCAACCTCCCAAACTCCTTTCGCCTCCTCTGCCCCTCTCGCATGTCACCCTTTCGCTCGAAATTTACCACTTCACCGCCCCCCTCGGCCGCCGTGGCCGCCTCTCCGCCCCTTCTGGTTGCATTACCGCATCTGTATCGATGCACACGCACGCAGACGGCCGCTGGAGACGCGTACTCATGGGACCGCGAGTGCATCGGACGAAAATCTGCAAATACACGGGGCGTGTAGCGGGGTGAATCGAACTGCATCGGCACACCGTGGTTCGAGAGAGCCGCGACCATAATACCAATTCGAACCGAGGCAACCGATAGGGGGGGATCCGACGCGACGCGTCCCGTCGGACAGAGAGAAAAAGAGAGAGAGAGAGAGGGCACGTGTGCCTCAGGGATAAGGGGTGCAGAAGCCAGCGGGGGAGGGGTCCGAGGGGCCGCAATAGGGGGGAGAGAGGGTGACCGTGTGGCAGGCTATGGTTTTGGAAATAGTTCGGGTCTTTTCTGCGTTTAGTTTTTTGCCACCAGCGCGTGGCGTCAGGTTACGCACAGTTTACACGCCGGATTATTCACTTTTTCTTCCTACCGATCGCCTCTCTCGTTTTTCTCCTCATCGTCTCATCCCTCTCCCCTGCCCCCTCCACCTCTCTCTCTCTCTCTCCCCCTCCCCCACGACAGTTTATCTCTTTTCTTTGCACGGGTGAGGGGGGAACGGGGCCCAACGATCGACGCCTGATACGAGGATCCTTCCATCGGTATGTCTTTCCGTTTCTTTTTTTTTCTTTCTCTCATCTCTTTTTGTTGCGTTTGTTTTGTCTTTCTGCTTGGTTTTCGTCTTTTATTCGCTCTTCCTCTTCTTCTGCGCTCCACGCTCGGTCTAGTAGACGATAGTCCACCGGCATCTTTCCCATGGTTCTCCGGATTCTCTCACGGGTTATCGGGGACTGCTTCTCTAATCGGTAGGCTGATCGGTTTGTTTTCTTTTTGGGAATCTCGGGTGGTCGTGCAGCTGCCGACAATTTGCTCCGATCGTTTACTCCTGCTTTATGGTCATGCAGGTTTTCATCGGTCTTGGATTCTGTTTGTACAGAACAACGAAGACGAATTAGGGAACAGTCGCGACAACTTCTGAAAGAGAAGATTTTCACTTTACAGTATCGCTTTGACACATTCCGTACAGTTCTATAAAATTTTTCGTTTGCAATCGAGGGTTTTTATCTGTATATTACTGACACTTTGTTGCCCAAACTCACTCGAATCAAGTGCACAGGAATTATTTTGTCTATTTACCAGTTCGATCGGTTGTTTCATTTGGTTTCCATGGAATGTTTGATTTTTCTGCGGAGGAGGATTCGGGACTGTTCATTATTAACAGTTTTGGTCAATCTAAACTCGGGAGAACGGTTCCCAGCAAAATATTTTCCGCGGCGTTTCAAAAAGTTGGCGCGTAACGCGGCCTGAATGGACGTTTCTTATTGTAAAAAGCCGGCCGGGACATCTGCGCTCGACAATATTTGGACACGTCCGCGACGACACACAACTTTTGTCCAGCGGCATTTCAATGCGGGACGCCTCCGCTCGGAACTCGCCGCCGCATAATGGAATACGTCGGAAATATGAAAATTTCGGAGCACTTCGAGAAAGGTCGCCCCGACGGAGGCCATCAAACTTTTGAAATTCGATTGGTGGCTGAATTTGTCCTGGAAATCGTTACGTGCGATTTTTTCCCGGGAAGTCTGGAAATCGAATAAATTTTGCACGAACTCGCAGAAGGAATCACTCGCGTTGGTTTGTAAAGGTTGGTTGGTAAAGATATTTAAGGACATCAATCTATTAGTGTTTCAGCTTAATAGAATAATTAAAAGAAGAATAGAATTTTTATTTGGCTCCTGTGTTCTACAATCAATGCGAATATTTTTTATTTTGCATAAGGATCCGCAGTCTAGTTATAACTCACAATTAGATGAGAGTACTAGACAACAAAGAGGTTTGAAATCAAAATTTATTCCCTTTCTGAATCATTTTAATGGGCTTTTAACGTCTTCACTATTTTGTATTTCACCTACTCGCTGTTGCCATAAATGCATGAAATCCGCGATCTACTGACTACATAATAAAGTACATAGTTGAATTGAGTTGAAAACAGAATAGTTAGATATATTTTAACAATTGACATTGGTTACACAATCATGCAAGAGGTTGTTCGAAAGTGTCGTTCAGTAATATCGTTATTGAATGAATATTGGAATTAGGTGTGTTGAAATGAGAGGGATGAAATCGTTTCTATCAATAATCCAGCTTCAGCGATTCCATTCTGGTTAAACAATTATGTTATATTTATCATTACTAGATATATTAATTGTTCTGCTTCCAATACAGTTTTCACACTCCGTTTAAAGTAGCTGAACGAAGAAAAATAGTAGAAGAGCGCGCAAACGTTCGGCCGAGGCATCGCTTGCCGCGCGACGGGAGCCGTGATCCGTCGGCACGTAGGCCTACTCGCCCACCGAACAGTTTAAGTAGTATTCGTATTCTGACTTGACAAATTGCAAAGATTCCCATGCTAATGCAGCAAACGTTGAAAAACATAAGCCTACCATCGCGTTTCAATCGCATTTTCGCTTGTAGAAGCTAAACAACGCTTACAAAATAAGAATAACAGTGGCATCAGGAAAATATCGTCGAGGTATTAGAAGCAGAAAATGTTGTTTCGCTAAAATTGACCGTGCGGAATTATATTTCGATCGAGAAATGGAAGATTTCGCGAGGTTTTATTTGTATAGATAGAATCGCAACGAACATTTTCTTATCGAATCTAAACAACGGGGGTCTCCGGCGAAGATTTCTCTCGGTTGGAAGTTCGTTTCATCCAATTAGTCCGGCGGCGAATATTTATTCAAAAAGCAGCTGGGATTCGCGGACGAACGACGGGATTCGGTTCACCGCCGCCGCGCGAGGCGAGAAGCTTTATTGTGATAGTAATTCCATCCCATCCGGCCGAGGATGTAAATTATTTTGTAGTCCGGGCTCTGAATGAAGAGTTCATTAGCAGCACTTGTGCGTCTTTGTCGTAATTACTGATGGAACCTGCACGGTTCCAGTCCGGGAACACGTAAGTTCGGGGGAAGAAATCCGCGTGAACGTTGTAATTAAATTGTCGCGCATCGCCGGCTTCATTATTTATATGCTTATTTGCGTCGCATAATGCGCGCGAGTGTAACGAATTGTACGTAGTCGCGTCGCATAGAAATTAATTAAAACGAACAAATTACAAGAGTTGTAAAAAAAAAAGGAGCACGCCGACGAAGAGGTGGAACAGGAGGAAGAAGAAGAAGAAGAAATAGAAGAAAACTACGCGTACACAGGCTCGCGTGTGCTCGGTGCGCTGAATTAATTGCTGGCGACCACAATGATTTCGTTTCGGAGATTTATGCGCGCTCGTTCCGAGACCAATTTCGCGCGAGAACGGCCGGATCCTCTGCGACGAAACGTTCAGACAATCGTCTCCCGTTCGTTCTTTTTATTTCCCCCGAGGAATATTTGATAAAGGAAGCGGGTGGGGGGAATCATTAGCGAAGACTGAGGACCGGACGTCTTGGAATTTATTCCGGCTCCACTATTTATTCCAGATGGGCTGTTAATTGTGCTCGTCGTGCCAACTAGCGATAATGCTCGACTTCCTTCGGGCCTGGACTCGATCCTCCTAGATTGCCAGTTAGAGGGACAGCTTGATACTGCAATTAACGGTCGACAGGCTTCATTCCGATATTCAATTTCCAACTTTCGTCGATGTCGCGATTGAACCTACACCCCTGTATTCTCCGGCGACTATGATCCCTCTCGCCTCGGAGACGTGCAATCTGGCTCACGGTAATGGAGCGACCATGAATCGAGTTGGAAAACGTTCTTACCGGAAGTGGCCCAGCAGCCCTCTGGATATGAGATTTTCCAATTTTCTCGTCGACACGCCAGCGGCGTAACGCGATCGTCGATACTCGTCATCCGCGTCGCATTGGATCACCTGCGTATCAGTCCCGGAAAGTGAACTTTCCTCCTCCGGCGCTCATCTTTCGGCGTTGTAAGAAGTAGGACCTACTAGGTGCCACGTTCGTTATACTCTGCAGAGGGAGCTTAAGCGAAATTGAGTCGGGAAACCAAAACAGTCTCGAGTTCGCAATGATCCGAAACCGCGAGAACTCGCTTTCCCGGATGGCATTGAGTCGCCATCAGTATGCACAAAGATACTGTCTCCGGTAAGAGGACAGGACACGTTGTTCCCCGGTCCCTTTTCAATCGATCCGCTCGAGGACAGTGGAGACAGAAAGCGGAGGAGACGGAGAGACGGCGCGGCGAGAGACGGCGTTCGCGAACCGACGCGTAAAAACGTGCGGCCAACGTCCCACGGACGCGAATAATCGAATGGAAACGGGTCCGTCAGGGGTCTGCCACCTCCTCAATGTCCGAGCTAATTCGTCGAAGAATCGAGTTTTGAAATTTGAGAAGAACCCGAGGCAAAACGGAGCCCGGGGGACTTGTCAGCGAGCCTTTTCACGGTGCCCTTCAATCCTCGAGCCTCCCCCCGCTTCTCGTGGGCCGACAATGAGAGCCCGCGGCTTGACCCATCGTGTTTGTGGGACATTTTCAAATTCGAAATTGTCTCCGCCACCGTGTTTTTTCACGTGTGCCCTCGCGGCCCGGTCCAACACAAAGCGCGAGATCGCTCGCTCGGTTTCCGGTGCCCGGCTATCGGACGTTTATATCGTCCCCTTTGTTCGCCGACCAAACGTTTCGCACCAGGCGAAAAATAGAGTCTCTCCTCTGTCGGCCACGAGTGACAATTTCGTCGATACCCGATCTCCGACGATGTCGTGTTTGATGCTGTAACCGGAGTCTTGTTATTTCGCCTGGCCCATGGTTGCTGCTCCATGCGGATTGTATTTTATTCTGTTCGACGCGAAGATCTTATTGTGAACACGCGACACGAGCTCAGGGGATTCGGGGATCGTAATCGTTATGAATACTCGGGCTTTCTTTAGGTAATAGCTGTGACAAAGGCTTGTGTCGTCCATTGGACATTTATTATACTGGCTGAACAATTTTTCTACGATCATGTATACATTCTTTGTGGTTTGGTGTTGCTGTATTCGTTGACTAATGTCGACAGAAACTGGCAAGTAATTTCGGTATTTTAAGGTGAAATAAAACCCAATTTTTCTATTCAAGCAATCAACTTTAATCACTAAAATATTTTCCATTTTGTTCGATGATCTTTTGCCATCTTTCTTGTAGCTTGAATAACTTGAAAATTTTCCCAAAATTGTGTTTTTTTTCACCTAAAATAGCATATAGATATGTCTCACGAGGTATACAAGAAGCATCAACAAATAAATCTCTATTGTAGTATTATATATTAACCAATATTCATTCTAAAGTGTCGATGTAAGTAAATCAGCTTTCTCCGCTATACTTAACAGACAAATTAACGATCTTTCTACCTTATTACAGTCGTTCAAGATGTATTAATGACATTGCGATTCGCGACATAGTTACACAAAATCGCCCACCCTTCGCGAAATGCACGGCTGATCGTCAAAGCTGTTCATAGATTTGAATATCCTGTCTAGACTAAATTACAGGGTTTTGTCTATGACCACTACTCTGTTGGCAATCATATGATTAAATTAAATACGTTTATCTATAGAAACGTATTAATACGTAGCTGCCACGTCAGAGTCCGTAGCTCCCCGTGGTTGTTCCCGCGCCGATCGTCGGGAAGGCTCAATTACCGGCGCTAACGAAATTTTAAACCCCAATTTGCAACTTCGTTTCCCATTTTCCTCCGCGAAGGCGGTCTTCTACCTCGTTAACGGAGAATTTCCTCGGGTGTAACGCTAGAACAAGAGTCGTCGGGCACCGGAGGGTATCTTTCACCCTTCTCGGCGACGAAAGAAGCACCCTAACTAGCGTCACCTATCAAGGAACAGTGAGGCTGTGTCTTCGCGTTTCCAGAAGCGGGAACGTTGCCTTCTTTTCCGCGGTTCCTGGCAGCTTGGGGGACTCCGCTCTCTCTCTCTCTCTCTCTCTCTCTCTCTCTCTCGCTCGCTCTCGCATTTTGACATTCTTCGGCGACAATGCGGAACCCTGGATGGCTGCGAGGGACGACGGAAATTGCCTAGATGCGAGTTTCGCGACGCACGTCGACGCCTCCATTCGCGGGCCTCTCCTCACTGTCTCACAATGGTGACGCTTCCGCGGTTAGGCGAAAATTGCATTGTCCACTTTCTTCCCGTTGCCTCGCGTTTCCAACGCGATTTTTCTCCGGTCTCCCTTTCCCGCCTCTTTTTTTTCTTGCCTCTTCGCTCCTCGCGTTCCTCGACGTCTCTCCCGGCTGGGGTGTCGCGAGGAAAACAACGACGTCGTTGTTGCACTTCGTTTACTCACTGGCGGTGTTTACCTCGTTGCTCGAGGGGAATATTGGGAGAGATTCGCAAACACGGAGGAACGCGTATTATCATTCGACGAGCGCGGGAGGGTTTTTTTTTTTAAAAAAAGAAGAAAAAAAAGGACGTCGAGGAAACGTCTTCTTGCCGAGTGCTGGATTCACTCGAGGCCGTCATTTCCGTCACGGAATATATTGTATCTGGCTGCTGCGCGAACTATCGTACTCGAGAATACTCTAAGCGAGAGTTTAATTGCAAAGAGAAAACCCGTATCTATGTGCGCCTCGATGCGTTTGGCATTTAGGCTTCTTCGACAAATGTCTAGCCACCTTTTAGGCCTGCTGACGCTGTTATTTCATGCGAGACATATTTTCTAATGTAGCTTTAAGTGGCTCGATAAATTCTGTAATTAATATACGATCGAGTTCAGCTACGAAGTTCTCCAGGGATCTGAATAAAACATTTTTCATGTCAATTGAACAGAATAAAATATTTTTCACGGAGGTAAATTTAAAATTAAAAATGTTAGGTTTCCAAATACCTGTGAATACTGCTTTACAAACCTGTGTTAGTACTATTACTTCGTCCAATCAACTAGACAAAATTTCTAATATATGTTAATGTAACCTGACAACTCTTATATATTTAATATCAGACAAAATTCAACTGCATTCTTTTATTGTCTCTTTTTTGTTGGAAGATTGAATTTGTATTAATAGATCAATGATTCTTCGATAATAGTTGACGACGTTTCGTAATTTCGTAGGCTCCAGTGTCTCGCCGGCGAAAATTTTTAATTCTTTTCCCTCCCGCTAGGAAATGTGGGTTTCTTCGATTTCATTTTTCCCGGCGTGCGTTGCATCCGCGCTATAACTTGACCGTCGACGAGACGATGCTTTGATGTTTGAACTGGGAAATGCAACGCGGAAAGTTCTGTCACTTACGTATCGTCTACACGCCCGCGGACTTTCAGCCGACTCCCTTTGATGTGCCGACGAGGCTGCAGAAAATTGCATTTGATTAGAAGAACGTTGTACGGATGAAATATTGTTGATACGCGCGGACTCAACCCTCCCTGAGTCGAGACAAAAAATCTCTCTCAATTTTATTTTCTCTTTGGTTGTTAATCTAGTTTCTAATATCATGAATAATAGTCGGGAAGTTATTGTTACATTGTGGATTTTATGCATTCATGAGAAAAATGAGTAGGTGTAATTTAAAGCAGTAGATATATAGTCAGATTAAAAGAATATAAGAATGTCAATGTATTGTTTTCAGAACAGTTTTCAATCTTTATTTGGCTCCTGTTCCTTGTAATTTGAAGACTGGAATTAAAAAAGATTTTGTTTAAGATAAAAAGAAATTGTTTTCTCCGCAAAAAAGGGATGTAAGTCCCAACGCCAATGCAATCAAATACGGCTGAAAGTTCCCTGACGATTGGTTACAAACTTTCAGTTGGTTACAAGGCGATCTTAAGTTGCACATGGGTTTTCCTCGGAATACTCATTTTGGCACTTACAGCCTTTTTAAATTCCCATGCACCAGGTTGTGTACTGTTATTTTTGGAGGCAGTTGGACAGAGTAAAACTAGAGTCACGATAGATTACGTTTCTACCATAGTCGTAATTAGACTGCGGATCGAATGTAAGACAAAGTGGCTACAGTTCACTTCTGTGTACTGCGAGACTAATCTAAAAACTCGTGTAGTAGTTTGCGCACAGGATCTAGCGAATACGATAGGAATAAAAGTCAAAGCTGGAGCAATGTGAAGTTCCAGTCAGTTACAACAAGCGAGTTTGGCTAGTACTCGCCACGCGACAATCAATATCACTGCGAACGAATTAGGTGTCGAGTACGGACCGGAGTGATTTCGCCACTATCCCGCAATAGGATGCTCTTACGGTTTGTTTCCCCTAAACCGTGCTAAAGACCACCTATCCCTAACCATCGTCTATCCGTCTATCCGGGGGCCGGCCCACCCCCACGCGATCCTTCTTGGCTGGCATCCTGTGCTGTTGTAGTGTCACGGCTATCAACAATCAACACCCTGGAGAGTAACGGTGTGGCGCGCGAGGAGTGAGAAAGGAGAACAGAGACAGAGGGAAAGAGGGCGAGAAGAAAGAAGGAAGAGAGTGAGGGTGTAGAGGGGGAGGGAGGGAAGGAAAGAGTGAGGTTGGAAAAGGGAGAAAGAAAATCAGAGGAAGGGAGAGATGGAGGGGGTGGTTTGGTCGTCGTCCACCCCCGCGGAGGAAGGAGCGATGGTGATGGTAACGGTGACGGTGGATACGGCGGAAAAATGTGTGTGCCGGGGCTATTCCGGCAGCTCGTGGGAGAGCTCGTTCGATTCTCAGTGTCTGGAAATAATTAGAGGCCGAGGTGGCCCGGGTGTTGCCACGGCAACCGCCAATCAGAGGGCAAAGAAAAATTTTTCCCTTTATATCGCGCATTTTTCTGTGCTCGCCCCGCGAAAAAGGGGCTCGCGGCGGTGCGGAGCGGGCGCGAGCGGGCGCGAGCGGGCGCGAGCGTGGGTGCGAGCTGCTACGACCGTGTGGAACAAGGATGAACGGAGGGTGCGGGGGTGGCAAACCCCGCTCGCTCTGCGGATCGCTGCCGAGCGGGGTTGCCGAGCTGTTCCGTCACCCCCCGCAGAAGATAATGTATGCAGAGACACGTTGAAACATGTGGATATATACACCGTCGACGGGAGATGCGGCTGTGCCGGTGTACACACCCGCGAACACACGAAACACCCTGGAATCTCGATTGCACGTTACCACTCCGTGCGCACTCTTGTCTTCACGGTTCGCTGTGAACGCCGCAGCCTCGACTACGTCCTAAGAGCTCCTGCGAATTTTCTTCGCCGACGGACACGGGGCCGAGTCGAGCTCTTCCTCCTCCTCCTTCTCCTTGCTTTCGCGATGATTGTTCTTGTCGTCTAACGTGGCTGCTTACTGGACTGATACGCGCGATAGGGACTACAGCCGGTTTTAGGAACGACCACGATTTCATACTCGCGGGTGCAGAACTTGTGGGAATCTTATACGAGGTTCGTTTGATATTCGCTAGAAACTTATTCGTCTATTCTAGGTGCAAGTCGTTTCTTCATTTGGCTGTCGTAGCGTTCGAACGTATTTCAAAACTCATCTCTTGGCCGGTGCTTGGTCTTCATGTGTGCCGGTAATTATGTAAGTCAAGGACGAAGAAAATTTTAATGATCTTTTTTATGCTAAATTGTCGCGAGCCACTAATTGGAAGATACTATTCATTTTGTAAACTGTGTGGATCATTTAAATGTTTAACAGACACACTTCCGAATAAATTTTTTAAAATCATTTTAGCAAGGTGAATACATACTTTAATGTATCTAAATTCTTTTAATCTTTCTGTCATAATTGTACAAGATCTTCAATCCAGCTATAACATTCTATAAATTGCAACGTAATCTTTTATAAAATATTGGTAATGTATGTTGTCACGGGAAAACTGCAAATGTTGTGCGTGTCATGTTACATGTTGTAATTCTAACTAACCAGGAAAATTAACGTGATTTTTAAACATGAGATTTTAAACATGAGCATTGTTTGTTGTTTTAGCTTCACAGGCTCAATACAATATGGACTTATTCTGCTTTCTCTAGTTGCGTTGCGAGTAGTTCAGTATGAAATTTGTACACATGTGCATTTTTTGAATAGGCTCTACCATCTATTGCTTCATAATATATTAAGCACAAAATTACACGAACAAAATAGTCAATATTTCTCGATCGCACAATAATGAAATAATTGATAATGATTAAATCAAACCTAGTAAAAAATCTTCGTCATAGCGGACGTTGATGAACTTCGACCTTTACAGTGAAATATTTGTTTGTACCTCTAACAAAAGTCCTCTAACAATAAATGAATCTAACCCAAACCTTTTAGGAAGATACTTTCAGGAATAAAAGGACGGTGTATCGATTCTCTAACAAAAGAAACACAAATCTTCTTAACACTCTCAAGAACATTGAACAAACCTCCGCGGAATGGTGGGTTTGAGGTCAAATTAATTGCGAGTAGCAGAATATTAATTCCGTCTGTGTGTGAAAGAGCACACAGTACAATACATGGAGGTGATATTGTAATTTTTCGTGACGGATTAGAAACGAATTGGCCCGTCTTTGGAGGTGCAAGCACATGTTTGATCTCCGAGTGGACCGCGCCATTGTTCGACAGTAGCTTTTACAATGTACTTGCATTGCAACTGCAAATCCCATTGCGTATAGCCATAAAAGGACTTTCTAGCGGCGAAGAATCTTTGACGACGTGGCAACCAGCCATCCCATTAGAAGCGGGAACGAGATGTTGTTTATTATTTCGTTTGCGCGATGCCACGGTACGACGAAAACATTCTCTTTGATGTGCCACCGCGTCTCGTGGCATCGGCTTTTTCAATTAATGCCAAAAGGAGTGTCTTAGCACGACACCCCATGGAACACTTCACGTCGCTTTCAAAAATGGCGTGCGTGTGCCAGAAGAGACATGTGTCCTATTGAAGGCACGCCGAGAATCCCGCTCGCGCTCTGATCACGATGATGACTCGGGAAACGCGGGAATCACTAGTTTCGTTCGGGCAATTGCTATTTCAGCGTCTCCGCACCTTCAGGCCTTTCGCAAACTATCGGTTCTTCGGCTAATTTATGAAAATACCATCATTTACGACTGGACTCTTCATTTTTTCTTCAGTGAATCTTCTTCTCTGAAGCGAATTCTCTTTTTGTCTGGCGAATTATTTAGTGGACCGAGTGATTCGAAAAATATCATTTTAAGGAGGCTATAGATCCATCAACTATTAACCCCTAGCCGTACCATTTTACAGTGATTAAAACGTCTTTATCCAAAAAATGTCGTAGCAGGGAAAAGAAAATTTATATGTTCTGTATGGCTACATTTATTTTAATGCTTAAATATTGATTACAAACTAATCAAATTTTATTTAATCTAAAAAGAAACGTGTACCATTCATATTTGTAAGACTTTGTTCAAATCTTCATCACGAGTCCGGCTCGTCAAAATACGACAAGGGATTAATCCCCAGCAGTCGAGTAGTAGGATGTTCCAATCATTTCTTGTTGCTATTGCAACTGTTCTTGTCACTACAAATATGAACTAGCTCAAAAAGAAAACTGACATAACTGCCCTCTAGCGGTTCAATTAGGAGTTTTTCTAGCACCAAGAGGGCATCGTTCACTATTCCAACTTTAAAACCGTTACTTTTGAAGAGAAACAAGAAATAAAGGATGTTATTAGATTCCTACTAATTCCAGCTACGGATTAAGCGTATTTACCACCAAATTTATCTACGCACCCTATTTGCTATCGATCTATCAAAAATGGGGGATAAAACAGAAAGAACTATTATTTTCTACCACTTCGTGGAAATGAAATTCTCCGAGACAAATCTAAAAGAAGACGAAGAGAGGTGTCGCGTCGTGGAAAATTTGTAATCCGTGGTACACGGTGGATTTTTATTGCAAAGCTCAGCTCGTACCACGAGGGCGCGTCGAACTCGGTAACCCTAGCAACACGATTTTTCTTCCCATTATTAGAAACCACCGATACCCCGAACAATGGTGTCCCCGAAAAATCGTCGAAAGAACGTCCTTGCGCGTGTCAAGTTCGATGATTGTGCTCGAAGAGAAATAATAAATGTCGTCACGGGCTGGCAAAAAGAGGCTCCTTCCGTCGAAACGAAGTGTGGGTGTTACGAACCAAGCACGGCCGGCTGAATGGTTCTTATTTTGGTTCGGTTTGACAGCAGCGGCTTTGTTTTCGGGCAAACTGAAAGCCGTACCTGTCTTAATTAACTTATTCAAACGATACCTGGCCGGATATGTAATGTCACCGGCGTGGAACATGCGAGGGACGTTTAAATGGACCGGTTCAGATACATGGCAGGTCGCACGACCATCGTGAGCCGTATCGGGACACACCAAGTGTCACTATCGCGTTTTATTGGCTCCGCTGCTGGACACCATTGTGATGTCGGTTCGAAGGTGAACACGTATCCCGTGGCAATGGTCGAGGAAACCTGTCGCGATAATCTGCGAACCTTCCGAACGTTACTCTCTTCCAAATTCTCTCGACGAACAGATCATCGATCAACAAATAATATTTTCCGAATTTCCCATGGACTCCGAGTGTTCGGAGTTCTTCCGGCCTCTGCAGAACGTCCTCTCTTTCGAACAGTCATCAACGAGTCACCGGTGGTTGATCGACACGTTTTGATCGGCGATGACACCGATCCCAAGATCGGGGATCAAAGATTCATCGAAGTCTCGGGTTTCCGCCGGTCAAAATTTCTTCCGGTGGCCGGGGTTCGCGCAACAGAATGCCGGGGTAACACGACACGTATATCCCTTCTTGGGCAAGCACGTGGGAAGAAACCTTCTCCTAAATACGCTCATAGAAACCGTGAAAGGGGTGTGTTTCAAAACATGTCACCTTCAATATCGGCGCTGGCCATCGATCCGATACCGGACCGAGGAGCTGGCCCGGTGTTCCGTTTCTCGGATCCGATCTCGCCACGAATCCTCAGCTTTTCTCCTCGATTCGTTCCTCTGTCTCGGTAAATCAGAGGATTCTGGCACGGATTCATCTCGATCGATTCCGGTCGCTTCGTTCAATCGATCCGTCCGGACAGCTTAACGTTGTTGGGTCCGATCTCCTTCGTCCTTCCGGTTTCGATGTTGAACCACTGCCCCGTCACGCAGGAAATGGCTCTCGCGATTCCAACGGGATCGATTTATTGGCTCCCATCGGCTGGGAATTAATACGTGGTTCCTGACGGTGATCCGATTTCGTCATCCTCGCGTGCTCTTCTGGTATCTGGACGTTTCAATTTTCGGAATCTCCACCCATCGAATCGCATCAATGTTTGTCCGGTGAAACTGTCGCGAAACCAGATTCTCCATCTTTGTTTTAACATTGACGTACAAATTAAAATTCGATTTTCCATCACTTCTATCAGTAAGTAGAACTCCTCCTGAATGTGTCGAACGTTTTGCACGCTAAATTTAATGTACGTCATATTTCGTACAATAATATTAGCTGTACTGTACCCAAAGAACATTGAAAACGAAACCTACTTTTCTTCAAGAAATTCAATTTTTTGAACGAAAAATATTAATTTTCTCCCGGTTCCTATATTTACAAATCCCTTCGCGAATGCAAGGATTGCTAAAATTTAATTTGCCATTTTATTCAACAGTTAGCAGCCTCCCCTTTCTCTTTCTAATATCAACAACGGTTAAAGTAACCAGCAGTCAGATACGTGTTGAACAATTAATCTTCCTAATTTGCCACCGATGGACGTTAATGGAATACCATTTGAGCGAGGAATGCAAGCACACGCGCGTCAGAATGATGAACATAGTGCCCACTACGAAGAAAAAGTTAGGTCTTCAGTTCTATTGCCAATGGTTCAGTTTGCCGCTATCGAATTAGGATTTGATCGGCCATGTCATGTTGATAGATTACTGTGATTCGATTTAGTCTTTGCTGTTCCGATTCCGTGATACGCGGACACTATAATCCACTATCAATTGCGGCCGGACCAATTCCCGCTTCGATTGATGTTCCACGCGATTAACGAGACGTTACAAGCCCGATACATGTGCGTCCATGCGTTTCCGCAGCTATAGACATATGTTGATCTTGTGATCGCAGTGCAAACCCTGCGAACGGGTGGCCAAGTCCCTCTGCATACACAGATTAGGCGCGCTCCTGCGGAAAATGTCAGCCTCGACATGCTAACTTTAAAAATATCTCTGTTAACCTGTCGAAATCGAAGTAATTCAGTTGATCGAACCAAAACTGGAGAGATAAAACTTATTATAGCTGTCATTCTTATAATCCTCCCTCAGTCTTAATAAAAATTAATTTTCTCTGACATTCGACAGAAAAATCAAAGGACTTTTGGCCGAATTTCGGGTGTTAACACTAAACCTACCACCACCGGTCAAAATAACCGTTTCCAGATTTTTTATTTCATAAGAAATGAGTGTGTATAGATGGCTCTAGTAGAGCACGTACTCCAATAGGAGCCGTACAAAGTCCAGTCACTTTTACGGCTCGGTAGGATTAGTGTTAAACTTAGCACTTTCTCGGTGTCACGAACATGCCCCGATATTTAGGATACTACAGCTATGGGGTGCTTACTATTAAAAATTAGAATATGGTATCATAAAGTAGAGACTTCAAGCTTTAATTTAAAAAAATCATCAAGATTTTGCGACAGCTTTTAACGATGTTACAGCTGTTCAAAGATTCACAATGATCCTTTCATCTTTTTGTCGACTGCATTACACACACACACACAGTAACGATTCATTTCTTAATCCCGATGAAAAAATGGTGTTACCCATGTGTGACCGACGTGGTAGTCAACATGTTGAAAGCAATAATTTTTGTAAGAAATCTATTCTCGTTTTTTTCTGAGTTTTAAAGTTTTAAGAGGCGTAATTTAACAAAAAGTATGTGTATACGTCTATGGAAATTATAAATAAAAATAGCGATGAAAAGTCAGTTCATAGCACATCATGAGAACAACTTCCGAAGGTAGCGATCGAGAAGCTGAAGCGATCTGAAAGAATGAAACCGAAGTCCCGCGATCTTGAAAAATCCACAAAGCAAACAAATTCGTTATTTATAACACGCGCATCGTCTGTACGGTTGATACAATATCACGAAAGGAGGAAAAAGTAATCCAAAGCAACGCGTCTCCGAGGAGGTTCGTATTCCCAGTTCACTTTGCATCGTATCGGATTAATGATGACCGTGTGCGCGCAACTTCCATTACTTTCAACCAGGCACGTACACGACCACACTCGCGCGTTTAACTTTCACGAGACTTCCGAAATTGATTCTGCCAGCAATTGGATGAAATCACGGAATTAAGCTGGGAAGTTACAGACAGTGTATCTTGGAGCATATGCTCAAAAATTCTAGTTTTTTCCATTTTCCAGAACGTCGCTAATAACTAATAAGGAAGAGTCTCGCAACTTACTGCTGAAATTCATAATTTCTCTAAAAGAAAGTGTGGATCGTTTATCCATTGCCGCGGTATATCCTATGATCGAATTCCTCGATCAATAAAAATAAATAAATTCAATCAACCAATAAGTGCATATAAATCAAGGAAAAATTCCCGGAAAAAGTAACCACTGTTTCCGTGCATCTTAAATTTGTCACGCAGGAGAAAACCGTTCGCATTGTTTGGGATCGTTGATCGATTCCAGCGATCGAATCCTACGATCGAATCCTACGATCGATGAAATTAATAAATCCCCGTTCCACCGGACGCGGCGCTCGCACGGTGCACACACGCATGCAGCCATCACCGGAGGCAGTAGGACTGCAACACGCGACTGCACACATAATGCGTTTCTGTGTTCCGCGCGGCAGGCTCGAGTGTGCGTGGGGGTGGGCTGTGGGCTAGGGGTGGGACCCCCTCGGTCTCTGCCGCTTTTAAACAGTAAATACATTTTAGCTGTGTAGCGGGTAATGTGTAATATTTTTAATTGGATCTCTCCGTCTCTGTCGCGCCCGCTCGTTCCTCGCCGCAGCGTCGGCCGCGTTCCCTTCGGCTGCTTCTTCCTGGCAGCAAGAAAACCGCTCGAAACCGTCGGTCTCTTTCCCTCCGAGGAGTCCTCACACTCCCCCTGGCCCCCTCCGTTTGCCACCCTCACGGTCGTCACTGACGGAACTTGCAATTATTTTCTCGTACCTTGTGGATTGTCGCGCTGTAAAAATTCTTCCCGCTACCCCCGCTCGCGTTCCTCCTACTTCCTTCACCGCGGAGAGCTGCTGTCGGAGAGGCTCGCACACGTTCGGCGATTCGCGGCCCTATCTGTATGTGTGCGCGTGTGTGTTGCGAAACTATGTGTAGCTGTGTGCACGTATGCGTCTATTTGCGAGTGGGTGTTCGCGAATGGGTGAGCCGCGATGTTTTTTTTCGCGAACGCGTCCACATTTCGCCTTCGTTCCACCCTCCGCCCCCTATATTTTTCTTCCTCCCCCTGCTCGCGCATTATGCATCCTGGCTTTGACAGCCGCGCGTAGCCTCCAGGTGGCATTAGACCCCGCAGAAAAGAACACTGAGCGGAATTAGTGACAGTGTGGCGGACGGCCACGATTCTCCGCGAGGGGGTGGAAAGGGGTTGGCTGCTGGCGCGCATTGCGGCCTGAAAATTGAAAAGCAAAATGGCGCTTAAAGGCTAGACCGGCTCTCCGTTCTCGTCCGATGATACGCTGCTAATGGGTTTCCTGCCTGCTCTCGTCTTGTCAGCTCCCCGCCAGGACTCTTCTCTGTTCTCGGGCTCGATCTTCTTCTTCTTCTTCTTCTTCATCCTCTTCTTCTTTTGTGTCCATTGCCGCACTCTTATATCGTCGGCGCCGCTCGCACCTGACGCAATTGCCGCCGCGGTCGCCTATTTCGGTCTTCTCGCGTCAGAATGGGCTCCTTCGACAGGATTATTAACGATAGAGCTCGGGAAACTGTGAAGTCGACTGGCAAAAAGTTGCGAGGGATCGCTGGGGGACCATTTAAATGAGAACGGGATTCGAAGTTGAGACGTTTAGCCCTCCGTCGAGTTAGTATTCGAGCCTGGAAATTATAACTGGCGAAGTAAATTTAGCGACGCTCTTCCCAGCCGCTTTTCAACCTACAGGCACTTGCAACTTTCTCCCGCAACGAGTCGAGCACTTTTGCAACATGGCCGTGCTCGCGCACTGTTTCCGCAGCCTCCTTGTTCACCTCAACCAGTACTATCAACGTATTTCTGCCCTTTCTTAGCTCTTCGTTGCTCGATCGGGATGTGCACACTGGTATTGCAAGCTTCCAGGAAATGTGTAATTCCAGATAGATCTTGCATTACTAACAGCTAACAGCTTCAGTATCCGTGTAATATTTTTAATTTTATTTTTAGTTTAGAATTAGACATTTCTTCCTAGCTAGAATAATTCCATTCTGTATGATTTTTTCATTTTATGGACATGAAATTGTTGTAATATCTCATACAATAGTTAAATGTTTAGTAATTGGTGAGATCCCAACATATTTAATAATGTAATCAATATGGTAAATAATGGTACAGCAATTTTTAATGGTGACTCTGAGTCACCACTTGAATGATAAGGGCTAATTTTTTATTCTGTTAATCAACCCCCGAACCGCGCGCGGACTATTCTTATAACTGCGGATTTTTATGCAAAATGAAAACTGTCTACACCCATTGTAATAGCAGGACTTGAATTGACATGGATTTCCTTTCTTAATATAATTCCGCCGTCGGTGACTACGGTATTCTCATTAAATTGCAAGTTTTATGTATTTATAAGAAAAAGCTACAGAGAGAGAGAGAGAGAGAGAGAGAGAGAGAGAGAGAGAGAGAGAGAGATGAAATAGAAAATAGTACAGACATCATTACTTGTGACTTGTGTTTTGCAATGAACAAATGAAGCTACCTTACGTAAATATGGTAATGATAAAGTACTACTACCCGAGTTGCAAGAACCTGGAGCAACAACAATTTCGAATTATCTGATGACAATCGGTTGTCGAGTCAAATACAACAGGCGGATAGTGATCTCGATTATGGTCCGGACGTGAGAAACGGACATCTGTTACCAGCTGCTCGGTGGATCTCGGATAAACATCTCAACCGGATGACGAAGAATTGCGTTATTATTCCGAACCGTGAAAACTGTCGTCGCCCGATAACCATCAGCGTGTCCGATCAATGGATTTGCAAATACAGCATTTTTTTCGTCGCTTTTCACATGGGCCAGAAAGCTCGACGACGACGACGACGACGACGGAGCAAACTGCGAAACGATAACTTGCCAAAGAATATTCTTGCGCTCGCCTCACCTCGAAATGAAATTCAGCGTAAACCAGCCGACACTTGATTTCATTTAACGCCGGGATTTTGCCCCGGCTGCGACTCGGAAACGGCGGATTATTAGAATAATCTAATATATTCTGAAGAGTTACTCGGAAACGAAGCTAAAAACGAGATTCCGGAAAACGGGGGAATTATTAGAGCCATTGAAGTTACGCTTTAATTTTCTATGAAACGCGTTCTTGATAACGCCGGGAACGTTAATCAATTTTCTTCTCGCGCTAACTGGTTCTTACGTTTTCCCAGTGATAACTAGACAGCGGATTTTATGCATTTATGACAAAAATGAATAGGTGTAATTCGAAACAGCGAAAACATTAGAAAAATTTAAAAATACATTATTTTCAAGCCGATTTTCATTTCAGTTTCTTGTAATTCAAGTAGAAAGTTTTGGTACTAGTTTTGGACTGGTGATAACGAATTACGTGGCAATATACAATATTATAAATAGACTGCGAATTGTTAAGCGAAGTAAAAATTGTTTGTATCGATTATAAGCAAGATCTTTATGCAATTTCCTATGTTTGTAGTTGATTTTCGAAAACTTGAAATGAGAGAAACATTTCTGTTGTTGATCGAAAGTTTCCCTGCAGGAGGACTGAACTAAAAATGTTATTAAATTTTAATGATATAAATGTCTTCTTGCATTTCATAAAGTTACACGTGCCATAAGTGCATAAATATCCGCAGTGTAATTATAAGAAACAGAAACACAATGGATATTCGAATCATCCTTTAAACATTTTCATAAGCTGAAACTGATTGTATGAATATTCTTAAATTTCTTTAAGTCATGCATGCATAAAGTCTAATTATGAATGATTGGGGTAGATTTACTGTTTGAGTTTGTCTCTTTGTGAGTACTAAGAATATTTTTGCAATCGCACGTTATTTAAAATTTACAATTTACAACTACGCGTGTAACGTTACATTTTGAGGATGTGATCTTACACTTGTTTGGAGGAAACAACTTACGCTTTCTTGTAAGTATATGTATACTTGATTGTATATTCTTATTTTCCTTCTCGTTGTTACTGTTTTATTAATAAAAAGAAAAAAAGGAACGAATCATAAAAATATGTTTCAAGGTATCTGCAGAATTTATTATAGCTTCGTTTCGCTCGACGCATGTACCTTCAATTTTTATTTGCGTCACGTGAAAAAGAAATTAATATGTAACTAGGACAATGTACATCATTATGCAGCCGTGAAGTGTCTTTCGCGAGGAAATAGTGACAGAAAACGCTTGCCGTCGCAATGGCGTACATTGTCGATACTTTTAGGCCTTCCGTTAATCCTCCACGCACGAGTTTTCATTGGATTTTCCGATATTTTTGACAGTAAAAATTGCTGAAATTGTAATGAAAAATTTCATTGCGTAATAACCGAATGAAAAAAAAAATGTAACCGAAGGAGTCGCGTTTTTACGTTTTCACCGTGTAATCGAAAAAATGTTCACTTTTTATTTCGCATCAAAATAATGAAACTTTCCGAAAAGAAACGAAAGTAATAAATAAATTTTAATAACAGAAATATTTATTAGTAGGTATATACACGATATTCAAAGTTTGTGAGAACTGTGACTAACATTCTCTATCTTCCATGGTTGCACAAACTATATGAAACAGATTTAGAAGAAAAACAAACTTCAGATAAAACATGAAAACATATTGCACGCTTCGAATTCGCACTTTTCAGCATCCATGACCCGTTGGATCAAATAAAATTCTCGAGACTTCGATAAGACTATCGGGCGACTAGAAACTTTGTCTGTTTTTACATATTTTTTATACTAATCAAATGAGATCAGAGTTTCACACTTTTCGTTTGATGATTATTGAAACTGAAGCAAAGACGCTTCTATTCGAAATCATTAAATGAATTGGAAGCACACATTGTTACGAAAATTAATAGACGCGGTGCTGTCATTTTTATGAAACATCGTGTAGATATCACTGACGTTTTGTGCTCGGTACGGTTAGTGTTAAAAATAAAAACGTGGTAAAATTGGACCATCCGATCGGAAGATGATGAAGGTTGTTGCGGCAGGGATTACAGAGTTCATCGACACCGAATTATCTCGGCTTTCGACAAATGAGTCAGCGGGGTTAGGCTGCAATCGGCCATTGCCGAGGAAGATTGCAGTCGGCTGAACGTCACTCCTTTTGTGCTTTTCTTCGATCTGAATCCGCGCGTCGGTCCACCATTTTGAGGGACGCGGACGTTGGCCCAATTTTTAGGGGTTGGTCTTTTGTAGATCGGCTGCCCAGCCCCGAGCGACCCTCCTGCTGTGACATTTATTTAACAAGGTAACGACATTATGCTGTTAGGTCAGATTAGGGGATCCCCCGGCGTGAGTTCGAGGGTCTAACGACCAATAGAATTTATTGTTCCGGGCTGGGTACGTGATTTTTCGGTTGTTACCTTCTCCCATGATGGCTACGTAACGGATTTTTGGTGCCTTCGAGAAGCTTCTGGTTTCATTGTGCATCACTTTTTTTGGGGGCTACACACACGAAGAGCTGATTCACTGCTAAACGATCATTCTGTTATACTGTTTGCTCTCAGCGGCGAGAAGAACCGAGACAATATCTCGTGAAAAGAATATTTGTATGACATCATATTGAAATGTTCGTATTGCATGCATAAATGAGTGTAGTTTCGATATTGAGAATTGTACCGAATTTTTGTAATTATCTTTTGGGGGGATAGTCAGTTATGACTAGACTATGGATCTTTATGCATTTATAGCAAAATTGAGTATATGAAATTGAAAATTGTTGAAAAATTTTGTAAATTCACGATTTCAATATAATTTCTTTCTTCTATTAAAATCATCACAGGAAGAAATAACATTCAATTGGGTTTCTATTTCTTGGAATCGATGCAGACAATTTTTATTTCGCATGAAGATCCACAGTCTGGTTATGATCTACATTTATGTTGATCTCATCACATTTTCAAAGTAGTATTCAAATTCTAGGTACGGAACAATAGAATATAGAGGTTCGATCCCATAGAGGAAAAAGAACCTTTATACTCTAACGATCCCTTATCTTTTACTTCTATGCGTTTCTATGAACTTCAATTTAATCCTCGTGCACTGCTCGAATCAATTTTACACGAAAGAAGAACTTTGCTTTGATTTCTGATTTTTCTTGCTGAAATATATGAATCATTTTAATGTCAACTGTTTTTATAAACTGCACAGAAGTTCACGAATAGATCTTTTCTAGAATTCAATGTTAATTGCAGCCCAATTTATATAATTCTCAAGATATACATAGGTATCCAAATTTTCTGATCAATGTACGAAGGTTAAAACGAGATTTCCGAAGAAATGAATTTAATATAAGGTAGACTTTAGTCTAAAGTATTTTTACTAGACTTTTTAATCTAACGTTTAATATATAAGGTAGAATTTAATAATAAGGTATTTACCCAAGCGAATTTGTAATTCTTTTTCAGAAACGCACCTGGTATACTGAAGTCATAGCAAAGTCCGTATAGAAGGGATGAAAAAATTGTAGGATAAATGTGTCTCATTTCAACCTTTACTCAATTATTTTCACACACAGGCTTCCTGAAAACAAATTACTTAAAAATAAATATCTACTAACAGTAGTTCCAATGTGTACCCTCATCCCTCCCTGTTGCAAGACATTTAGAAAATAGTATATTCACCCTTTCTAATCACTGTGACTGTAGAACAAGTTGGAGAGCAAGGGGTTAAAAATAACAACGGTTAAGATGGCTGACTGTTGCCATTAAATGGCTGACTACTGGATCAATTAGCCTATATCTGATACTGATGAATCTCTCTGAATATTTCGTTTGAAAACTTGAAAATTAAACGTCTATGACACTCTTAAATATTTGTTTTTTCCTTATTTCGTCATCATTTTAAAATATTTAATGATTTTAGTATTGTGGAAAAAATTTTCGAAATGTAAGTGTCACGAACGTCCTAGGGATGTTCAAAATGGACGTAGGACGTTCGGACATGAATTGAACGCGAACCGTACGTCATAAAATGTGCATCCATAAGGATGTGTGGTGCTAACTTTATAAGGAGTAAGATGCGAAGAAAAATAACTGATACATTACTCCAAGAGACTTAACTAGTAAATATTATCAGATATAAGTCTGTGTCGTGTTTAGTGTATCTCACTGAAGTATTAGCTTCTGAAAAGACTTAGTTTCAACCAATTTCGTGACATGAAAACTTATGATTTAATTCCATTGATTCGATAGGAACGATCAACAGTGCGGCGCTCGCCGGATGTTTCAGCCATTTTGTCCGTGGCCGGGTGTAATCCGCGTCGGCGGGCGCCGCGCCGTTCGTTCGCTTCGGCCTGTATCACGGAAGCCCGTCAATTAAGGTGTCATCGGCGATAGTTCCCGCGTGTTCGAGGGTTGATTGAGCTTGCGATTCGCCGGGAACAACGAGGAAGAATAATAAGTGGAGCGCCATTAGCCCGCGCTCGGTCACCGAGCCACCTCTAACGATTTATTTAGCTGCCGGGGAAAAAGAGTGGAAAGCCGGCGCGGCGCCTGGCACGGCTCCGTATAATACGCGGGGAATCGTGATTCGAGTTAACGAGGATTTTTACAGAACAAAAAACGCACGGTTCCCTCGGAACGGAACGACGACGAGGGAACAGAAAGAGAGAGAGAGAGAGCACGAGAGAGAGAGAGAGAGAGAGAGAGAGAGGGAAATGGCGAAAAATCCCGAGAGAGCGAGACGGAGAGGGAAATAAATGTTCCGGGCTCGAAGGCCGCAAGTATTTCGCGGGGGCGTCGGCGTAGGATATCATTATCATTTAATTTTCGCGTTCGACGAAACGGCTCCCGGGATCCTGGCGTCGTTAACGTTAACACCGTTATTCAGCGGCCCCCCTATCGTTGTTTTCTATAGAACGAGAAAATTTAAATGTCCCAATCGATGCCCGATCATTATTCCAGACGTGTATCGGTGGGATCGCGACCGGTAACTAGTACCGCGCCCCACAGTCGAGATCTTGTAAATACGAATCCTCCGGCGAACTGTTCCCCGGCGTCTTTCGAACCAACCGCATCGATAGCACTCGTAAGGATTTGCGGAAACGATCCGCGCCTTGAAAAATCCACGATTGTGTTGCTCCCATTTTACTCCGCCGCGGAGCAACCGAACCGATCCCGATATATTTTGCTAACGATACCCGAGAACGCGTTTCGCATTGGAAAATAAATCATTGGATCAATCTTTTTCGGAACCAAGGAATATACATTCGTTTTTCATCAATTTATGATAGACTTCCTACACTTTGAACGAGAGATTTTTTGTTAGTTAATTCGTGGAGAATTTCTGAGTTAGCGAGAACTGATTTTATTATGTATGTACAGTGACTCCCACAAATATTCGGACACTCTTAAAAAGGCGATAGCTTTCTTAATATTGTACTATACGATTTGAACTTTTTTGGGAAGCTAGAGCAATTACTACAGGATGTGGAAAAAATTTTTTCAAAAATTGCAATTGATCGGAATTGTAGAAAAAATACTAAAAGATGCATTTTACAACTTTTTTATGTGGGCATATATTGAAAATTTTTAAAATACGTTTTGTAAATCTTTGTGAATTAAACATATTCTGAAAATTTCGTTAAAATCGGTCGACGTTGCAATAAGCTACAAACATTTAAAGATGGTAAAAATTGCAGATTTTCACGATTTTCGGCCTATAACCTGCAGATTCTTACATCTTTCAATGCCTGTCGTTTTTACATCCTCCCTTGGTTTACAGTTCACAGAAGAGTTAGAATGTGTGTTCTTGCTAGAATGTTATTGTTCGTGGAACGAACAATAAAATATAGTGTACAAAGAATTCTTTTTAATGATCAACATTAAATATATTTAGTATAAACATTACAACAATATAATAATATGATAATATGTAATATTTGACCGGACGCGACCCTGTTTATTATCATGCGCGACACCTTTTAGATTACAACGCACTCGATCACATCGATCGATAATTTAATTGATTCCCTCACCCTGCAGGCCGCAGAGTTCAGTTATAACAAAAAACAAAATTTTACAGCGCAGCTTATACTCCACCCTTCATAGTAATTACACGCTAAACTACTATTAAAGAACGTAATACTGCGCAAACAGGTCATTGAATAATATTTAGAGGGGATTTAGTAAATTTGAATGACTGAAACATAAATGATATAATCATCTATTTACGTTGAACGTTCAGCATAATATGTATAACGCGCTCCTCTGCATAAATTATTGTGCCAGAATATTAACATTTATTTTCGTTATTATATCGGCAGTGGGGAAGCATCTGCATTCATAGAAACTAATTTACTTAGCGCATTGCAAAATACTTTAGCCATTTCCGTCATGCACAAAATAAACGCGAGTAATTGAACGCTTTAAAATTTATTGAATGAAGGTGATTACTGGGCACAGTAATCTATGTCGTTTCTACATTTAGCAATAAAATAATTTAAACGGGGTGCCAGTAGTTTATTGCAAACGAGATTAACCTCGTAAATGATTATGCACATGTTGGCGCCATCTCTGCTGGGGATAGGCAAATGTATGGACAACATTTGTCAGAGTTCTTCTACTTTAATATGCGTGAAGTGTAAACATTCGTGTAGAATATTCATTGCAAAATAACTTTTGTACAATTTTCTTGTTGAATTAGATCATTTTTTTAGCATGTTCTGCAAAAAATAGTTCTTTGTCCTCCGATAAAAATTCCCTAGAACCGTCGATAGTATAGGAAGCAGCAGTCTTTAGAATGTCACTATATGATTCGAAACCACTGCATGAACTTTTGTTATGTACTTACGATCAATCGAGGCGAGCTTAGCTTACTTAGGTCACGTCGATGACTTTCTGTTTGTTACTCCAGCCAGAATACATTCTAGAGGACGTAAGAAAACACCGAAATATTCGAGTGACACGATCTCCCAGAAGGCTGGCAGACTGCCAGCCCCTGTGCTATTCAGCGAGACCAGTAACCGGGCGCGACTGGGCGCGGGGATAACGTGGAACTTACAGTGATCTGATATACCACACCGCTAAAAGTTCCACCACCGACCAGATACTTGTCGTCAAGTAGAAGAAGAATGATATAGTAGAATGCTGACATTACCCACTCTGTAATTGCCTTGTAACACTATCGCCAACGAGATACTATCTCATCGGTGTCGGTGGTTCCGCACTCTTTACCTAAATGTAACCACAGAATATATGACAGTGTTCACGCCCGGGGTGAACCAGCTTGAATAATACATGCATTTTGTTCTGAAGGAAGGTGAAATGGCAAAATGTTATGGGAGACAATAGGTACAGGAATAGAATTTATTGAAAATCAACATATTTATTAAATATGCAGCTATTAGCTCGATATTATCCTCTATTCATAAGACACTAGTAGTTCTTCC